>LGRX02030099.1:0-24787 GCA_001247695.2 Cymbomonas tetramitiformis
TATTTCAGAATTTGTTTTACTCGCGTGTTTCAAAATAATGCCTGTTGTAAAATTCTAATAAATCTTTGATAAATCTTAGCGACAAAATACCCCCTTGAGACAAAAAAACCCTTTCGTGCAACAAAAATGACCCGCTTCCGCACTATGGGTTTCATTCTTTGCGAAACAGGTACCCACATACTAAGTAGGAAATGTCGACAATAAATAGTTATGAAAGTTAAAGCAATAATTCCTGATCCCCAAAAAACTTTCAAAAAGACTATGTTGACGCCCAAATAATCTTCAAGATCAATAATGTAAGCACGGTATTGTTAAAAATACGCCGAATTCTACCAAAAGAAACTCTACAGTCCACTTATACGACACAAGAGTACTAGCACAAGTCGGGCCCACGCTTGCACATGCCAGCGAGTGCCAAAGTTTGAGTTGGTAACAACTTTAGCGCGGACCTGCCATTAGTCATTAGTATGGTGCTTGCACGGAATGAGAGACCACACATGCTCATGCGATGAGGACGAATACGCCTATCTGGACTGACCATTCATATCTGCCAATATATATTCAAATACAAGGATTAACCTGCTACGGATGTGCTGTATGCACACTTCATACACAAGGCTCTGCTACACATGCTGTGAAAGGTCAAGTCTACTTTAAAGCTCTAATTAGAACTCTTGGACTTCATGCAGCATGGAATAATCCAAATGATATGACCTCATGAGATTACCTAATTTTATTTGATCTCTATGCTACCACGAGCCCGAAGAAAGCATGGTCACCGTTATTTTTTGGGCCTGAACACACTGCAAGCATTCTCACATTGCCATTCCACCATCTATGCTGATGCATTGGCCTGTGATATAGGAAGAAGATGGGTCCAAAGCCAAATACTTCACCAGCCCAGCGATCTCGGACGTTTGCCCCATTCGTGCTGCAAGCAGTCAAGAGCCGAGTGAGTGAAATGAAAATGAAGGTGAAAACAGCACCTACATATCTCCTAGCATTAAACCACTGACAAACTACCACGGACGGGTGGCAATTATGTGGGACAGGCTCGGCACATCCCGAGCTGGAAAATATTCTACAAATATACAAATTCCAGGAATGCAGTTGACAAGGTTTCCCTGAAGGGCACGAGACTCGAAAGGGTGTCGCTTGTGGCAGTCGCTCGAACACGTAACGATGTTCCGGCTATGCATTCGCTGATACTGACATATCCTGTTGCAGACACAAATGCCAGGGGATACCCGCGAGTATCCTTCGCCTCCGCAAATTATAGGAATGCACGCCGGCTGTAGGACACAGTAGACCATTCATCGGGGAAGGAGGGTGTGAGAGGAGAGCCTACACAAGGGGACGTTTGCGATGATCTTTTGCTGCACTTCCTCGGGCAACACTGCCGTCATCTCGGTCTCAATGTATCCGGGAGCAATGGCGTTACACTGCACAAGCTCAAAGCGCCCTCTCCTTCTAAAGTAGGGGCAACACGGAGAATGTTAAGAATATTGCCCGCAAGGGGTCACACAACACAACAACGTTCCGTATTTGCAGTACGAACGCAAAAGATTCTGCAAGGAGCACAAGAGGATCACGTATCGAAATAGAGCGCATCGCTTGATGGGTAGGGGGGTAAGGTATGGGAGCCGGAACTGCCGAGAGTCGGACCGGGTTGATCATGCAACAGCGGAGTTCACCATTCAAAACAGTTCTAGGGCTCACCACCATTCACAGGTGGCTGGAGAGTTGTGCGTGCGGTGAGTACGGGCAAAGTGGCGACACTTGCCGTGATATTGCGGGAAGCGAACTCACGGGCGACGGTCTTGGTCAAACCTGTCAAAGCACCAGATGGCCCAGTCAGCACCCCCGTGCCTCGCACAACGATGTGGAGACTGCTGACTGCAACCTCTCTTTACAACTCTTGTTAGGTCAAGCAACAGCGCGTAAACTTGAGGCGCAGTGAGCGGTGTTCAGAAGGTGCAATCGGGTGCGTGGCAGACAAAAGCTATCTCGCAGGCTCTCGGATTGCCAAAATGTACTCTGCCTCGTCCGTTAAAGGCGCGTACCAATGACGCCAGCCTTGGCGGCGGAGTAGTTTGCCTGGCCAGCGTTTCCAAGAACTCCCACAACGGATGCGATGTTAATGATGCGACCTTTGCGCTTTTTGGACATGAGCTTCACCGCGGCCTGCACAAAAAGGCATCCAGGCGGCCAGTCAGCAAGTGACCACAGTGAGCCAGTGCACCGCAGAGACTCAGCAGCTTATAATCGCACCTCATGCTTTTCACGCTGCAGCCGGGAACAGCGCAAGCCGGGAAATTGACTCGTTTGCCAGCGAGTGCTTCGGGGCAGAAAGCGGCAAACCTGAGATGTGTAGAAGACACCGGAGAGATTCACATCGATCACCTCTTGCCAGGCGGTTGGCTTCATGCGCAACATAAGTCCGTCGCGAGTGATACCTATGCACGACCAAAAAGACGCACGCTTAGCCACCGGCAGTGCCCATGGGGCGCTGTTCAGCTGTGTCTCACAATGATGACGTGGCGCACAATCAAAACGGCACTGCGAACCTACGAAAGCTGCTCGGAACCTCTTGTGAAGTTTTCGCTACTCGCGTAGGGCTGATGCAAAGCAATGGTACGACAGAAGAGTATCAGTTCGCAGCCTCTAAAACAGGCGCTCAATAACAGAAAAGGACGTCTGGACGGGCTGCGTAATCTCTCCGAGGGCGGTCCGGAGTGGTCAAGCTTTCTGGCAAGGGGTATATTCGAATTTTGAAGTCTCACCAGCGTTGTTGACCAAAACGTCCACCCTGCCCCACTCGGCCACGACGGCCTTGAACAACGCGGTCACGTCATCTAGTTTAGACATATCTCCTTGAACCTGAGCGCCGCGAAAAGTTTCTTTCAACTGCTAATTCGAATGGGTATGTGATTTTCATGTATACACTCGTGGGCATGACCAGCGAGACTACAATCGAAACACGCTGTGACTAGATATCGTGAAAAAGAAGTGCTCTTGGGGTTGAACGGAAATTTGTCTGCACTGCTACATTGCTACATGAGTTGAGTACTGGAAATTGTTACCAGGAGAGCGTCTCCGCCGGATTCGCGCACAGCATTCGCAACTTCCTCGGCAGGTCCAGCGGAGGACGCGTAGTTCACCACCACCTGAAATCTCAACACGCGGCAGCTCCTCGGCAGAAACACTTGGAACTGCTTCTTGCGACGCTCGGAAGGGACGCTAGGACAAGGAAAGTATGCGCGTCTGTGAGGCAAGGAGTAACATAGAGCAACGGGCGGGCGAAGAGCCGAGGAGAGCAATTTGTTCTCAAGCTGCAGGCGTTATCTGAAGACTAATGAAACCTTTCTCAAGCTACGCGCGATGACTCATGAACATACGAATACGAAGTCCTTTGCAGAATTTCTCTTTAGAAGTACATCCGCGGATAGTTGAATTTTAAAGATATGGCTACGGTAAGTTCGGCAAGTGGCCTCCCGTAATCAAGTTGGGCCGACAGGATCGCACCTTACATCCTGCAGCACCAAGCTCAAGAGCGATGTCTTTGCCTATACCGCGGGAAGCACCGGTGACGATGACGACCGGAGCGTCCTCCTCTGAAAAACGTGCAACCCGAGCGTATGGCATCAACTAGACAGCCCAACATAGATAGGGCTAGGGGACTGGACTCATAGCAGGCAGATATTGTGCACCTCACCTGCAGCGGAAGTAGTCGTGAACCGTGCGGCACGGGTAGCCGCGAAGGCTTTGTTCTCGGCGAAGAGTACGTTGGCCGATTGTGTGAATTGTTTGGGAAGGGTTGCTGCGTCCGTCCCGTGTTAAGGATGTCAGGCACAAGCCCGGGAAGTGTGCAGCGGACACTTCACGCAGCGGAATTGCGCTCGAATATACAACTCCCAAGCGAACGAAGCGGGCAAGTACTGCTAGAAAGCGAAGATAAGGCAGGTGAATGGATATGTCGAGGACTGAAGTGTTGGAGTGAGTACCTGCGCGCGATGCGGTAACGGGAGCTCGTGCAGCGGCTTTGGCGACCTTGGCGGAGCACCCAGCAGTCGCACGTCCAGACGTGCTGCTAGCAGCAACACGAAGGGCGCATCTGGTGGTAGTCGTGGCCATTTCTAAATGTACTTTGGAGCTTTAAAGTGTTTTGCTGGTGCTGGAACTCTCGCAACCCGTCCACACTTATGAAAACTTGCGCACAGCAGGAGCTCTAATGGATAAGGAATCGGATATGCTGAGGTGCCCGCACGGCAGGTGCGAGCAGCGAGGTAACGAGAAGCTGACTGGTCAAAGTCATGTCATGCCATATGCATTGCCATGCCATGCCATGCCATGCCATGCCAGTCAAGAGTCATCATCGGGAAATCCTGTAGAAATTTTAGAGCTAAACCTATTCGTAATTTTCGTATTGTTACCGTATTTTAGATTTTCGATTTCATCGGTCCTATCGTCGATCTGAAACTAACCGATGGCGATCGGCACATCGGGTGACATGGCATGGCATTACATGGCATGACATGACCATGACCTGGACATGACGTGACATATGACATCAAGGATGGAACTTTGTGGAGCCGGCGAGCCAAATCGGACGCGCCAGCGGGCATTCATGGCGGGAGCTGCGCGCTGACTGGAGTCCCGTCACCCGATTGCTGACATGCCCGCGTTTTGCTGATTTTTGCGGAAGTGTTTCTGTTTGCTGAAAACGATTCGATTCACGGGGAAGCCGATTCCCCCCCCACTGTATGGGGGCCTGCTTCTCCTTGCTTCACCCCTCAATGTGTGTGGCATGTGTCACCCGTGACCGTGTCCCCGTCACTTTAGCCTTCTCTAGTTAGACAGTCCGTACCGTGTCCTCTTTATTGATTTTCAAAATCAAATAAATATTTGGATTTTTTACGTCTTAAGAAAATGAATTAATGTTTCGCATTTAAAAGCAATAAAACAAGGAATAATTACAAAAATATCTAAATATCCGACGCTCGCGAGTGTATAAACCAATAAAGTGGGTAAATATATAAAGATATGTCCGGTTCAATGATAAACATAAAATAAGCGATAATTAAATCTGGGTTCAACAATACGGGTACGGCATGATACGGCAGATCTCCCATACGTGTATCCATACGTATGAGATGGAGACCATTTTCATTCGAGATGGAGACCAGGCGGTCCCGAAAGCGGTCAAAATCGCACGACCTCGTCGAGCACAGTCGAAATCGGCAAATTTTGAGGCAGTTCCGACTTCCGACGTTAATTAAAACATTAAATAAAATACTATCGAAATTCCGCCAGGTGTACATTTCCCGCCTTGCTATGGGCATGGGCCTTTTGGCGGATTTACGTCGGCATTTTGCGATTTCTCACGCCCTAGCCTATCAGATTTAAGCGGATAATTCAGGTCGGGCGCGAAGCCAGTGTGCTGGAGTATTGAAGATTAAATTTGAGGTATGAATATTTATTTATATTTATTTATATTTACCGTTATTTGTGGCCACAGACAACAAACAAAAAACTAACAACAATGATCGAATGTAATTAAGTCTTGGTAGCAAATACTGTGAATCGATAAACAACAAACAATAACGTCGGATAATTAAATAAATATAACTTGGTCGTAGGCATCATAAAACAAATAAGAATACCGAATTTAAATAAGTTTTCGTGCTCAAACCCTTATTGCTGAAAATACTTTATTGCTGGCCGGGGGATAAAATCAATAAAGAGGACACGGTATGTTTAATGCTATTCCGTCTCCGAGCACCCGGCACTGTGTGATTCTGTGACTTTATCGTGTATATATATCCATTATATATATACTCTCATATCACTCTTGCTGTCATCGATTCCTCCCCCACCCGCACTGTTTCTATTGTAAGCGTTTTGCTGGATGTGACACACCGACAGTTTAATCTGTCACTTGTCACTTCCTAAAGTAGGCTGGGTGACCGTCACCAGTAGTCGGGAAACTCCCGCTAGTATTTATGTGTATCCCTTTTTTATCAATCTGACTTCGTTTTACCGTTCTGATTCCGAAACCCTTAACGCAGGGTTTATTTCCAGTTATCATAGTTATTCACTCCGAACTACCTCGGTCACCACAATTGATGGAGATGCAAAGAGAGCAGTAATGACCAAATTTTCAGGAAATAACGGTTTTGAGCTCTACATAGCCAGCGGTTATATGAATGATGCCACACTAGTAGAGGAACAAGCGTGGAATTATATGACACACTCACTGACTGGGCAGGGAAGGCAGGAAATAATCCAAAAAAGGCCTACGTCGAGATAGGTGACAAAAACTGTACCATTACCCCAAATCAGCGGGTGTCAGGTGGAAGTTACATGTCATATCAAGAGCATGTTGAAAAGAATAAGCATCTTTTAACTTATTTCAACAATGACAGATGTTCTCTTAATGAACTGATAATGGACCGAAATCCAAACACGGAAATTTTCACACATGTTATGCGAGGAAGACAGATACGCTGTCCGGCTAAGCTCGCTGAGCATCAAACTGATAATCACATAAACAGTGTCTGGCCGAGGCTTTATGCTCTCGGAAACCCAGACATGAAGCAAGACTGTACTACTGTACTGTACTACTGTACTGTACAGTGCTAGGATGTCACGGACACGATACGGAAGCAGGGTCAGGCTAGGGGCTAGTCAGAGCCCATAATAACTAAGCCTAAACCTGAAGTCCAGCACACCACCCGTGGGTGTGACTACCTAGCAAAGCAGGTACAGGATATACAGCCACGAGATAATAAACAAACACCTAACATTCACTTCGGTGGAAACCGATCACTTCTAGCTGGGTGCCGGGGTCTTGACCCGGCCATCCCACTACTGGGCTAAAGCTAATCAAGCTGCCAGGGCAATCGAAGTAAACTCAGCCACTTTGAGGCTGGTCAGCAGGGCTGAGTTCAGCGGCCGGGATGCAAGTACAGAAGAATCCCGAAGTGAATTGCAAGTTGTCTGTGTCAAATTGAGCACCACCAGACCCAAGTGGGTAAGGTGGATCCACAGCAGAAAATAAAGCAACAGAAGAACTGAGACGAGCAGAACCCCACGGCGGTTTGAGCATTGAAGAAGCAGACAAAAGAACTCGATCATCTGGCGGCCAATCACGGATGTCCAGAGAACCAAGCGGCGAATCCGAAGTAAAGAGATCTCCAGTAGACCGGCGGGCGGTAGCTCCGGGCTCAACCAGGCCCCTGTCACCACCGCCCACGGCAACCAGAGATGCCGTAGCGCTGGCCAGCAGAGAACAGCAAAGCACTGAAGACATCAATGCACACCGGAGAAAGCTCGGCGGAGCCCGCGGACGGTACACCGGAGCTGCTGCTGGCGATGCTCCCCCGTCAGCAAGGTCAGAGTCAGAGCCATGCCCAAGAGTGCCGAAGGAGCCAAAAGCCACTCGCTGCCCGCCGTAAGAGTCATTGTCAGAGCCTTGGTCATTGTCAGAGACCTCAGAGCCAATGTCAGAAGCCTCAATCCTCATGCCAGCAAACAGCGGAGCCGGTGCAGAGTCGCCAAGCTGGAGTGACGGGACAGAGCCAGGCAAGCCGAGAGAGCCAGGGACAACCACAGGCGGGTCATGAGCCGCAGGCACACCACCAGCCACGAGTGCAAGGGGATGCCGTACCGCAGGCGGTGGCGGAATCGAGCCCCGTGCATCCGAGTGGAACGTGGCCAGACCAAACTGAGCCATGCCGTCATCGTCAGCCGCCGCATCCTGAGCGGAAGCCGCCGCATCCTGAAAGTGCCGCAGAGACGTGGGCTCAGCCGTCACAAAAGAATGCGACGACAGCTCGACCACCTCTGGGCGACCTTCCATCGTGCAGAGCGACTCGAAGGCACGCTCATCCCCAGCGTTATAGAAACGCTGGAAACGAACAGCCAGGCAGTCAGTCTCATAGTCCTCAACCGCACCACAGTAGTGGGCAGACTGAGGACCGCCGTTGGGGCATTCAGCATGCCAGTGTTTCAAACCACTTTGTGCACACTCCGCATTTCTGCAGTGAGGCACGAAGGCACCGCTCTTCTTGTCAAACGAGGCAGGAGGAGCGGTGCCAAGTGGCTTAACACCAGCACGATGATGCTTAGCAGCAGAGCGGGTAAGGTGCTTGCCCGCAGGCGGTGCCCCTTCCCGCTTCTGCCGCTTCAGGTCACGAATGTCCTGTTGCATGCGCTCCAGCTGCTTCTGCAGACTGGACAACGCCGCAGCTAGGTCAGACGCGCCATCGCCGAATGACAGAGCCGAAATAGGGGTGCCAGAGACTTGCAGGCCGTGGCGGAACTGCTCCCGCACACGAGCCTGAATAGTCAGAAGAGACACGCCCTGCCGCTGGTCAGCTCGAGCCAAGGAATTAGCCAAGTCACGGTATAGAGCCGCATTGCCGAGAGCCTTGAGAAACTGCCGCTTCACCGCGTCCTCTGGCAAGTTGTGGGAACGCTGAACGTCCCGCAACAGGCCATTGAACTCACGGATGCCACGGTCAGGATCTTCGCTGCGGGGGATGCGAACCGCCAGCAGCGACTCAAAAGAGTCAAAGGGCTCTGAGCGTTCCTGGAGCATGCGTACCACCTCAAGGGCAGCACGCTTGCCATCTCCAGGAACGTCAGACCCAGAGGCCTCAAGCCAGTCACGAGCAGGCGAGCCAGGGCGAGCCAGAAACGTCAGAGCCGAAAGCAGCAGTTCATTGGCCTCATGCCTAGCCTCAACAGCCATGTCGGTCAAGTCAAACAGGGGAGCAAATGCCTGTGACTGCAGTAGAAACTGCGTGCGTAGCTCATGCATGACCTGCGAAAAAATGTCGACTGCATCTGCCTCGGTCCCAGCGAAGCGCTCAGACTTGTCTCCCAGAATTTTAGTGGCGACGGTCTTAGCAACTCTCCTGTCGAAACTTTCCCGAGCCAACTGCTGACACTTCTCAAGAATTTCCCTCGCAGCTGCGGTGGTCGGAGCCGGCAGCCGCGGCGTGTGTGGTGTCGCAGCGTGCTGCGCACCCACGTCATCAAAAATCGTTTCTAATCTACGGACGCGAGACCGCGTCATTCTATTTGCTGTGGTAACCATGATGGAGAGACAGCGGAAGGTTGAGCTAAGCAGGGTGGTGGTGTAAGAATCGTCACGGCGGCCAGACACTCTGTAGAAGTCTCAGCAGAACAGATCGAAAAATACAGGTCGTTAGCGGAAGAATGAGAGTGGCCAAAATGCACAACGTGTGGAGCGACCTCGCCAGGGCCAGTGGCGCACGATGTAAATCAACTCTCGCTGCGACGATACTGCTGTAAAATAAAACAATCCGTCAACTGCCGATCCCCTGCGCAGCGAAGGCGAGCACAACGTGTGCCGCCATCACTGCCATGCTAAAAGGCCATACCGCGAGAACAACACACCACCGCCCAAGTGGGCGCTCAACCCCTCCTACGTCCTACTTAGCCGAACATGGCAACAGCAAGGCGCTGTGCCATCATCAGAATCCCCGGAAAGCCGGTGCGGGCCATAACCTGCGAGGAAGACAGATACGCTGTCCGGCTAAGCTCGCTGAGCATCAAACTGATAATCACATAAACAGTGTCTGGCCGAGGCTTTATGCTCTCGGAAACCCAGACAGTGAAGCAAGACTGTACTGCTGTACTGTACTACTGTACAGTACAGTGCTAGGATGTCACGGACACGATACGGAAGCAGGGTCAGGCTAGGGGCTAGTCAGAGCCCATAATAACTAAGCCTAAACCCGAAGTCCAGCATGTTATATCCAAAAACTCAAAAGCAAAACTCACCCATATCATGGCCAACACAACTATGGCAGAAATGACAGTTAAAACAGGATGGACGGAGGAAAACCCTTATATCATCTCCGACCACGGGATAGTATGGGCTGAATTTAAGCTCCCTCAAAACGACACCAAAGCGGGGATTTCTACCGATACAACTTTGCCAACACCTAGATTTAATGGTGCCAAGGAAACCACACATGATGAGTACCCAGGGTACCCAATCAGAATGACAAACAAAAATAAGGATACAAAAAGGAAAATAAACAAGAAAGATATTGTAGGACTCCTTGAAGCAAACGGATACAGCACAAATGAACTTGTGCACGCGTGCATCAATAAAAACAAAGCTAGAGCCGCTATCAGTACCATCAAGGGTGACACCACTGATCTCGATCTTAAACGGGATAATACTGACGGCAGCCCCATAACAGTGAGCAAGCTCATAGCTAAAAATAAAGAGACGGACAACATAGAACATTGTCTAAAATGGCACAACAAACCCAAGGAATGGTGGATTCACCTTAATAGCCCATGGCATGCAGCTCATTTACTCTCTAGAGGAAAGGGGATGCCGGAAGGTGGTCTCAACTTAGGCCATAACGACAAAGATAACATCTGGCATATAGGTTCGCCTCACCTCCTAAATAAGAAAGATGTAAATGCCTATCTCAAACGACACCTTTCATTCAGCTCACTGGAAGTTAAGAAAATCACGAAATCCAGCACAGATGAGCACATGACCAGCTGGGATATTCTTCTACAACCCCATATGCCTGCTAAATTCTGGAACCTGTACGGATCTGAGATGCATTCGGAAAAAATAGACTGCACCGCCCATTTATTCCAATACGCTACAGGCTGGGTGTCTTACACTGAAAGACTACATAGCACACTCGAAATGGAAAATGGATCGGAAGCAGCTAGAAACGGCGGCACTGGCCTCAAGGAAATGCACCCTGACGCGACTTGGGATACCCTGCACAAATTGGCACATCAGGCGGCAAGTGACGCCTTTGGCACCAAGAATCTGAACAAAACTGGGAGGTCCGAAAAACCATCAGTCAGCAATATCTAACTATATATACAAATGGCTAAACACAGTACGCCGCAACATCAAATATTTGGATACAAGAACTCATGTTAGCAACATTCCAAAGCAAGCCAAAAAGGCTGCCCGCACACTACTGTTTGCCTCGCTCCAACCCAAACACAATGAAGCGGCAACCACATGGGGATTACGATTGCATGAAAATTATGTAATAATCAGAAATGCTTTTCAGAAAAGCAGAGACACAGACATTGAACGACGCAAACTCCGAGAAAAAGAAGCCCTGCAACATCTTTTCTCAACTAACCTTTCGAGGTTTCTAGACACAGTCATGGGAAAGATGAAACCTACTGAAAAAGGTGCAGCCGCAACCCCGGGTAGTGATGGAAAGATACCTGAGACAAAAACAGAAAGACTAAACACAACACTAGATGAATACAAAAATAAAAAATTATTTTCTACTAACCCGAATGAGCCAGATGAACTTCCACAGTGGCTTACTGACATTCTCAAGGATAGCCCTAAAATCCCCGAATAAACGGCCGCCGCGAGACTATTGACAGAAATCACGCACAAAGAACTTCAACAAGCATACTCGGACTGTGGTATCTCTACAGCACCAGGACCCTCAGGGATGAGATACTCGCAGTGGATCAAGGGCCCAGAGAATTTTCAAAGAGTTATTGTCTCACTTTTTAACCACATTCTTATAACTGGGAGATTTCCAAAGAGTGCAAAATCTGGAGTCATCCTTCCAATTCCTAAAAACCCCTCTGCACCATGTACAATAGATAATTCCAGACCTCTCACAATGTTGGAAACGGGTCTTAAACTATTTAATACAATAATTGCCAACCGTCTCAAAACAATACTCAACACCCACCCCATTCTCTTTCCCATTCAAGATGCCTTTCTTCCGAATAAAAACATAGATGACTCACTCCAAATTTTGAATGAAGTAATTTCGGATGCCAATAGATACGACAAAGACCTCCACGTAGTTTACCTGGACCTCAAACAAGCATTTGACAGAGCCGAATTCTGGATGAGCAATTTAGCGCTCAGAAAGTTAGGACTCCCATCACAAATAATTAGCATCATCTCAGACATCACCAATGATGCCTCTAGAATGGTACTTACCGAAGAAGGCCTCACAGATGAATGGTCCCTTGAATGTGGAGTTCCTCAGGGAGAAGTTTTGAGCCCACTAAGGTTTGTGGCCATTATGGACATTCTGGCAATTTGGTTAGCAAAAAGAGCAAACGGTGCAAACCCGACAGGAACCACATATGGATACGAACTGAACTCGGAACGCCATAGACCAGACAAACCAGGAAATAATGTTATTCCTCCCTCCCACAACCTAATAGAAAAGGACACCCCTTTAAATATCTTTGCACGGTTCTTCTGTGATGACATCATTCTCGTGGGGGAAACTAAAGACGAAGTTCAAGACATGCTAGGTATAGTTAATGAGTTTATGAGCTTCATCGGTATTCCCATCAATGTTAAGAAATCCAAATACTCTTACAGAAAGCGCATCAAATCCCAGGGCAAAATGGTAACACGATATGACCCATCCGATGATTTACTCATCTCAGGGGGTCATCTGGAGCCCAATATCAATGACTCAAGTCCTTCCATTGATTCGAAGTGGATACCCCCTGAGTCACCAGATTTTCTCGATTTCTCCAACAGCAAAGAGGTAAACAGATACCTCGGAGTATGGTTTGCACTAAATGGGGAATGGGACAAACATGCGGAAATCCTTATCGACAGACTTAAATCTACTCTAATATCCATCCAACTTCAACACATGACTCTACACCAGCTAAGATATGTTATAAATGCGGTTGTAGTTCCGAGGATGGCGTACCCCCTTAAAGTTACCTCAGCAATTGCCAACTCCTCAAAGAATGCCGCAATTGAATTGGACAAAATGATAGCTTCGTTTATAATCAAATACCTGGGCTGCCCAGTGGACACTAATCACCAAATAATCTGGACAACAGTCTGCCAGGGCGGGTACGGTATTGATAGTGTTTTCGATATTGTAACCGCGTCGTGTATTACTGAAACTATGAACACCCTGTGTTCTGCAGATGAACACGAATATTGGCAACACAACCACACGGACCGCATCACTGATCCCCACCTCATCTCGCTATACCGTAGAAACAATAATCTATGGCTTAAAATAATAATTCAAAACATGAACAACGAAATGAGTAAAAATGTCATCTCGGGCTTCCCCTTATCACACTATGCAACCTACAGTCACACAAAAGACAAACGCTTTAACTGGTTCAGGCGTACAGGTCACATTATCGTGGCAAAACTTGGATACGCTATCGACTCTAAAAATTACCCTGAAAATGAAGCGGGTGAAACCACATTAATCACCACCCTTCCTAGACAACTCTACATGTCGAGAAAGGTTACCTCCGCAATTCAAAAATTTAACCTCAAGCACACAGGTTCCTTTCTGACTCCCTGCGGCGGAATGTTAAAAAACTGGCAAGAAAGCAAAGGCTTTTTCAGGCTGAACGGTAACAGACCCCCTGGAAGGCTAACCGAAATCGAAAAGGAAATGCTTCAAAACCCTGTAGATTTGGACCCACAGGCCAGATATGTCAAGAAACAATATAGAGACAACATAGTACCCCCCGACACGGGTGAGTTTCGTTGGAAAGGAAATGGTGACCGAGATTCCATCTCTCTTATTCACATTACCAATATTGACTTAGAAGCCATGTCAATACAATATACAGAATACAGTAACAATGCCATAAACCCTAATGTCTTTGTCAGAATCGAAGGAACCAACAGTTTTCAATACGACTTTGAATATAGCATCACCAATGACGGTTGCATCCTAATTCCAGCAGGTTCTATTTTCGAATATAATGACCATGTGGACCCGCCCTCTTCCGTCCTTGCTAAAGTCAGTGATATTAACTCACACTATGATTACATCTCAGACAGACAGTATGAGACCATTATTGCCAGAATGAAAAACAAAACTGCGGAAGAAGAAAGTGAATATAGCTGCCCTAGCGACTCAGAAGAAGAATCTACACCCAACGCCGAAAAGAGCAAACAAATGGAGGATTATGATATGGCAAGCGATGGTTCTCTATTTGCTGGCAAAAAATCAGCATGCAGTGGTGCAGCATATGCCATAAAAAACTTTGACAACGGAATGCCACTTGTTCGGAAGATGAATATCCCCCCCTCAAGAACTTTCGCCGCACCTGGGCTTCCTATCAAGGAAGATATCCAAAACCCGAGTAGCACATCTGCTGAAATTGCGGGACTGCGATTCTTACTCACAGAACAAAAAGAGAAACTCCTCAAATCCATGACTCCAATGGTACATGCCATTGACTCCATGGCCGCAATATCTGTTGTAACAAAGGATGGCAGATCCATGAGTGCTCGGGACAAACTACGTGAAGCTAATCGCAGAGATGTGCAGGCTGTTCGCCTACTGTTAGAAGAACTTGGCTTCTACAGTGAAGGAGACCACAGTAAAATTATCCTTAAATGGATTAGGGGTCACAATAATGACAAAGTCCATGACAGAGTGGACCGTACTGCTAAAAGAGCCTCATTCAGAGGGGGTTGCTCAGACATCTCCCGCTACGACCCTGCCGAGAAACTGCCCTTCTCGTTATTCTTTTTTGAGGTCCCTATTTTAGGCGATATCCGTAGTCACATTAGAAGAATTCAACGTCTCTCACACTATCATAATTGGAGAACTCTACAGTCTCAAGGGAAGTACTTGAGATTGCTCAACGAGAATAACACCGCCCCCACTAAAGATATTTCCAAAATAACACCTAAAGCTTTCACCGCTTCTAGAAGCAGAGAACTCCTGGGTCTCCAAGCCTCTCCAGCACGTTTATTTAAACTGGGGAAAATCGGGACTGAAAACTGCCCCTACTGCCAACAGAATACAAAATGCACCTTCGAACACATCCAACTTGAATGCTCAGGACATAATAATAGTTTGCATAGTCTTAGAACAACCCAAGATGGCGAACTAAGGAAAATCATTGCTGAAGAAATCTTAGAAAAGCCCAAACTACTAAACCCTGGAAAAGGTACCACATACATCAAAACAGAGCCATCGAAACTTTTTCCACTTGCTGACCTAAGACAGGAAATGAAGGAGGAATTATACTTACACGCTCTCCCGGAAGCTAGCATGTACCGACCATCAAGTTCAAAAAAGAATACCATTGCTGTGACCGCTAAACCTGAAGTGGACCATGTCACGGGGACAATTAAATATCCCGAACTCCAATATGTCCAGAAGAAAGAGTTTTGGAAACTTTTGGCCTGGCACCGCCTTTCCAACAAAGCAGTTCCATGCTCACTTGCGGAATACTCGAATAGAGCACACGATATTCACGAAGCACTCAATGCATGTAAGTTTGAATCGGGGGATCCTAAAAACTGCTACGCAATCAGAAGAAGCCTCTTAGATATTTTGGTGGATGACAGGAACCTTGACAAAAACGGCTGTGAACTTTTCTCAAACCCACTAAATGCCCACCCTAGAATTCACTCGAGAAGATGCATACCCACCACAAGAATGAAAAAAGCCCTCAGGCCCTTCTGCCATCATGGGAAAATTGGCTTTGATGGTCTCGCTTGGGATGCCTATGTAGATCCGATAACAGGCATCGGCAGAATCGTTTATGGAAATCCCCCCTTTGATGGGAAAGAAAAGGGCAAATCTTCGGCGGTTATGACTACCTTGGAAATGGGACATAAAGCGGCCAACACCGTCCCTGGATTTTCAGGAACATGGATTCTTCCGCTGTCTCCCAAAAACCAAAAAAGATGGTTCGACAAAGGTTTTAAACTTGTTTTCAGATTCCCGCATAACACTATTCCATTTATCCCACATGGCTATTGGACGGGTGATGACCCCTACGTTCTTCCAGGTGGTGGATGCTATAAGGATGACTTTCGGATGTTGCTATCATAGCTATAGACAGTGCACCCAGTGATACTCAACCAGTCTTTGACTGGAGGCCTACACAGAAAAAGATTGCCAGATGGTTCCTCAACGTCCTTCCTAAGTCCAGAGTCACGAAGAAGAGGCTAGAATACACAGGAGTCAGCCCTGATATTTGGGATGAAGTTCTGAACGAAAGCGCCAAAGTACTTCCTTCTTCGCTTTGCCCATGGCCCACTCAAGACCCTCTTCTCATCAGAGTAATATTGAGCCTTATTATGGTGGTCACCACGACACGACAATCACCAACGCAAATTCCAAGCCCTTCATAAGCACCGTTAAATGGCCCAAAGTTCTTACACTCATGGGATACCTCCCTCCTCTTTTTGGTACTGTCCTCAACACGATAGGTGTTCCCCGTGGCAAGATTAAACCTCTTCTTAAAAAACTATCAAGAATTTGTAGGCAACACACCAAAAATAGGCGAGACGTGTTTCTGTTAAACACCACCACCACCTTAAACACTGACCCGCATACAGTTGACATCTCGAGCAGTGAAGCCATGACAGAAACAGAAGCTGTGCAACAATCAAACGACTTTCTTCAAACCCTCCTGCAATAATTCTCAAAAATTTGCAATAAAAGATGGTCCCGTGTCCCCAAGGGGAGGGGCCGTCCCCCCCCTCCCCTCCCCCGCCACCCCCCTCTCCCCCGCCCACCACGACCCCTTCCTCAACGTCTCCAAAAACCCCCTTAATTCTCCGACTTCCCTCCCCACCGCCCAGATTCAGCCACCCCTCCACTCACCCGGCCATGGCTGCTTCTCCATCTTCTAGAGTTTTTTGCCTAGCACTTAGCTTTTTCTCTAGATGTCACCCTGCTGAAAAGTGGGTTGAGCCCCTTTGTGGGCGCGCTATAGCAGAGGGAGTAGCCCCTGGTGTTTTCACTAGCCTGCTTTGCAGGGATACCGCACTCTCAGGACTTTGTCCCCTTTACTAGCGTAAATGTTTTATTATTATTATTATTATTATTATTATTATTAGTTCTCGTTTCTCGCCTTGACGATAGAATACCAACTGATAAGGACGCAGACGCGAGCCTTAAGATATATTATGCTGAAATCTGTATAGGCAGCCCTGACCGGGAGTCCCGGTGCAGGCCCCTATGACAGATTCCTAGGTAGCCAACACTGGACCGTGACTGATCCGCAAGCCCGTGTTGTGACACACCGAGTGTCACATGTAGTTAGACTCGAGACCGTTCCTCGGAATTCACGGCCGGGAATTTCAGATTCATGGCCGTGAATCCTGACTCCGTGACCGTTCCGGGGATATCTAGCTTAGGGTTGATTTCTTATGAGAGTTTATCTATATTGGTTCACTGACTGTCTGATATCTTGAACCGGGATATTCCAGTAGGTCGTGGCCCCATCCACGCTATATTCCACATTGCTTTTGGCCATGATTGGCTAAAACAGCCGCTTTGGTAGGTGGTGCGCACCGGCGCGTTTGGGTGCGAGTGGGAAATTTGGGATGAGCAGCTTTTGAGTGTTTGATCGGCGGCTATGGGGGTTCGACCTGGATCGGACTTTGTCGGCGCAATGTCCTTGTACGGTTTTCTCTTTGCCTTGATCCAGCAATCTACCGTTTCTTGGGCTGGTGACTGCAGCACCTTCGACCTCGGCTTCGTCTTCCAGTGCCCCTCGCTGCCATGGTTTTACCGCTCTTCGCATGGCTGTGTACTCGCATTCTCCCCACGCCGCTACCCTTACGCGCCCCGGCGTACCACCTCCCATCAGGCTCTCTACGTGATGGTTTCTACAAGATCCAGAAAGTCCCTTATGAGGGACTCCGACATCGATGCCTCTCTAAGGCTGACCGACGCGGTGCGCAACACGCCGACGGTCAAAACCCCGACTTTTGCGTATCCCGCACCTACTTCCAACGAGGACGCCGACGTTGCCACCAGGAAGTATTTGCAGGAGCAGTCCAAGCTCGTTGACGAGATCTACAAGCAGCGGCTGCATCGGTCTTGGGCCAAGGGTATCCGCGAGGATATCCTTGGGGACAAGAAGCATTATTTCAGCGGCACGACTGACGCGAACCTGCTCTCCGACATGGTGGTGCAGCTTCGTACGGAGTTCGCGTCCGCTGGGCTGGAGCTGGCCTCGTTCGATCTGGACGAGCCTATGGCTCTGGTGGTGAGCAAAGTCAACGGCTTGCTCTACGACGTGCTCCAGCTGGTCATCGAAAAGCACAGCAACGCCCACGTTTGGCTTACGGGCACGGACGCGTCTGCTGACCGAGATGGACGGCGTGCTCTGGTGGACGTCATCAAGCGCTGCGTTCCGGTGGCGTTACGGGAGTCTTTCCAGCAGGAGCATGCGGCTCTCAACTATCCCGCCAACGTTGACCCGCAACCCGTTCTAGCTCGAGAGCAGCGTTTGGTGCGGGACAACAAGGCAGCTGACTGGACGCCCACCGAAGCCACCAGGAAGCTCAGCCTGTACACCCGGCTTGACCCGGTGTTCTACGCCGCGGTTAAGGTGCGCTATCCCATGGTGGCCGATCTTGCGGCGGTTTCCCTCAGTGACCTTCGCTCTCTGGTGGTTGAGATTTACCAGGCATGGGCGGCGACGGAGGCCGGGAAGGCTGCCTTGACCAGCCCCTCTTCTGGTGGCGCGTCTGCTTTACTCTCCAGCGACGAGCACCAGGTGCTCCTCGGCAAGATCCAGGAGTTGACTGAGCTGGTACAGCGGCAGTGCGGGGCGGCTCAGCCGGTGGTGCAGCGGCAGCGGGATCCGCCGCAGCGGCAGCACGGGCAGCGACCGCCGCAGGGACGCCAGCCGCAGCGGCAGGGGCAGTCCCAGCGGGGCTTTCGCATGGGTGTGAACAACCCACCCGCCGTGGGCTTCGATCGCGACGAGCAGCGGGCGAAACCGCTCTGTGTTCGCTGCAAAAAGTCCGGTAAAGAACTCTATCATTTCTACCGCGACTGCCCTCTTGGCGGTCGCCAACATTCCCCTGGCACGGCCGCGGCTTTCTGCATTCCCATCGACGACGAGGATGCGGTGGGCGTGCACGCCCTCGCCATGTGTGCCGTGTTCCAGGAAGCAGCGGATGAGGGGGCGGACGCCTTTGCCCGTGCGGCGACGGTGTACGGCCCGCCGGCGGTGCTTTGCGGGGGCGTTGTGGGGGGCATTGACGTGTCCGCCTACGGCTTCTCCGTGGACGCGGAGCCACCGGTGACGGGGACGACCGGTGGGGACATCCTCCGACGGCTGGACGACCTCGCGGCGGAGGTCAACGCGGCCGTTGAGCCTAAGGTACACTACACTCACGCCTCCTTCCTGCCGTCTGGGGGTGTTAACGCGCAGGCTTCGGCTCTGGTGTGTGACTCTGCCGAGGCAGGTGACACACCGGAGGAGCAGGTTCCGGCAGGTGGTGCGGCGGCATCGGCATCCGCCGTGCCGGCCCCTGCTATGCCTGTCTTGGCGGACGAGGAGGAGCTCCTGAAGCTCTACGGCTACGGCGAACCCGTGTCCCTTCAATCGACACGGGTGACCACTACGGCGGGCACGGACGGTGAGTTCAAGGGCGCTGTGGAAAATGTCAACCACGCCGCGGTTGTGCCGGTCGATCTGACTGGCTACGACACGGACGATTACGAAGACTTCGCTGACGGTAGCTTCCGGCTGAAGCCGCGAGCTCCTGCCATTTCGGCAAATCATGCGTCGGAGCCTGCAGCCCAGGCACCTCACTCTGGTGGTGCTCTGGGGGATTGGGGTGACGGTGCTCACCGCACCTACGGTTGCGGCAAGCCGCCATGGGGCTTCCCCGCTCAGCCGGGTTTGTGGGGGATGCCCTTCCTTCTTTCCTTCCTTCTCTTGATTTCTGTCATGGGAGTGGGAGCTGCCGCCTACACGGCGGCCAATGAGATCGACCTTGTGCAGGTATCGGGTCGGGCTGCACCGCAGCCTGTGCTGTGCAGGGATGATTTATGTATCTACTCTGGTATCGCGGAGCTGGACCCCGTCACTCTGGATGCGGTGCTGCACTCCCTGGGTGCCGCGACGGTGGCTCACCGGCCGCCTGACCCACTGGAGTGCAGTACTGCAATCGGCCACGGTGGGCATTGTGGTGACGGTGCTCCTCTGACCTTTGACCCCGAGTAGTTTACTTCTGGTTCTGGCAGTACACCACTTTTCTAGTGGTGTGCTGAGATGTACTTTGACCTCAACTTGGTCTTCAATCTGGTTTATGCTTTTGCTTTGACAACTTTGTATTCTTCAATCTGACTTGCTGGTGCAGACCTTTTCAGTAGTTTGGCAGGACACTCATTGCCTGTATGCTTTTGCTCTTGTACTAGCTAGAGGGTTTCAATCTGTGTATCAGAATGGCACAGTTGGATTAGCAGTTAGGTTTGTCACCCTAGCTCCTACCCTAACTTATCTTGACTTATCTGACTTACCTGTCAGTCACCACCCACAGTGCTGGGGTGGTGTGCTGAAATCTGTATAGGCAGCCCTGACCGGGAGTCCCAGTGCAGGCCCCTATGACAGATTCCTAGGTAGCCAACACTGGACCGTGACTGATCCGTAAGCCCGTGCTGTGACACACCGAGTGTCACATGTAGTTAGACTCGAGACCGTTCCTCGGAATTCACGGCCGGGAATTTCAGATTCATGGCCGTGAATCCTGACTCCGTGACCGTTCCGGGTATATCTAGCTTAGGGTTGATTTCTTATGGGGGTTTATCTATATTGGTTCACTGACTGTCTGATATCTTGAACCGGGATATTCCAGTATATTATGATATAATAAGATAGCGCAGGTGTTATTGAACAGTAACACGCGCACAACTTATGAGCGGGTGATGAGTGCAAACTTCGTCCGAAGATACTGCTGTAGCACAACGCTATCTCATCTATACCGAATGCCTCCCATCTCACAGATGGTACCGCTATTGGGTTGTGAACCCGAGGCATTGGTTGAACGACTAGTATCGGCAGAACGAATGATGCGTTCGCCATATGATACTCGCATGCTTGTTCCGCACATGCTAGAAGCGAAGACGATTTCTTCTCCGAACCGTTCGGTACTTCAAGATAGCATCTTGCTTCGCCATTCTCGAGTCCGACATACGGCCTCTCGATGACAGGTGTCATTCAAGTCTTTCCTTGAATAAATGACAGATGATGTGACTTATCATCTCGATGACATGTACAGTCATAGTCGACCGTACTGACGACTGTCTGTCATTATAATATATGACATGACTCGACATGACATGACATGGTATGACATGCCTGACAGGTATGACACGTATGACATGAATGCTTCCACTGCTCAAGCAGCTCAAGTAGTCAAGTAGACTAGTGACACAATAGCGGTGTCACCTGCGACCAGACCGGCCCAGTGACCAGTTCTCCTTTTGCCTACCTCATGGACCCTGCGTTGATGAAGTGGGGCGCCCGAAAGTCGCGCGTTAAGGTGACTCCCGAATTTTCCAAAACCGCCTTATTTTTAATTCTGAAAAATCGGAATTAATTTTACCCAATATGCGTCGAAATTGGGAAAATGCCGTGGAGGTCAGAATAGGGGTGTTTCTGGGGGGTGATCGATGCCTATCGACTAACCATTATATGTCCCCAATATTCCAATTCCAAATGCTACCCGGGGACGACTTTCTGATTTTTAAAAAAATCGGCATTCAGCCCCCTCGGCATAACCCCTTAAAAATGGGCATTTGTGCTTGACGCGTGGTCGGCGTGGCAGGCTTGGTCAGGCATGACTCGACCCCCCCCCTTGTGCGATTTGACTTTATAGTCGTCATCGGTATACATCCTGCATATTCTGATTTCGTGGCAGCCGCATGTAAGCAAGATCCGTGTGGGTAGGGGGTACATTTTCGAAAAGTGTGTTCGAAATCGCAAAAAAGTGCCCCTTAATTTATGAGCATGATTATAATTATGTTTTATATTTGCACGGATATATGAATTATACCAGGTGCCATAGCAATTAGCGATTATTAAAAACCCCCAAAATGAAAGAAGTGAGGGGGTGACGATGGTTCATACCAGGCATGGGGGTTATTGAGAATAACTCCTCGTTCAGTGGTCTGTGCAGTGGTTTGACGTCGAAAACCACTGCACGTGCAGTGGTTTCATCCCCGCATCGCCCCGGTCATGGCAGGCGATCGATCGGGGTCGGCTAATCGGGGCCACCGGATTCCTCTAACGATTTCAATATTTTATAATGACAGCAAATCCAACCGGTAGATATGTTCATTGTAGTGAGATGTTTATATCTACCTGTTTATATCTACCGGTTGAATTTGCAAAATAATGCGTGTTTTGTTTTGTAAATCATTATAAAATATTGAAATCGTTAGAGGAATCCGGCGGCCCCGATTAGCCGACCCCGATCGATCGCCTGCCATGACCGGGGCGATGCGGGATGAAACCACTGCACGTGCAGTGGTTTTCGACGTCAAACCACTGCACAGACCACTGAACGAGGAGATATTCTCAATAACCCCCATGCCAGGGGGAGTTTACTGTAGTAGATTCTAGATACGTACAGTAGAGCTCTAGTATCTACTATACTGAATACTCCCCCTGTTCATACCAAATGCGATGGATGGTTCATGCCAAATTCTGCCTGACGTGAGGTTTACTTCTCAGTTCGCGTGAATACTGAATTGCATATTTTCCGCCTTGGCTTTCTTCCTTGCTGAGATTCACGCGTGCACTGAGTTCCTTCCACACGACAGAATCCAGACTCGCCAAGGATTCAGTCCCGCGGCACGAATTCTGAATGCTGGCAGCCTTCCATGGGTTGGAAGGCTGTTAGGTGGTGTTAAGTACTGCTTTCACTCGGAAATATATTTCTTGACGAACATGGCTTCGGAGGCCAAACACCAGATCATGATCTGCACCGCCGAAGGCATCCTTAACCAAGAGGTGTGCGTGTAGAAGGTTGTGTTTTTAACCTTTCTAAATGTGCGACCCACACTGATAGGTGTTTTTGATGTGCGACGTCAGAACGTCGACATTCTCCGAGATCGTCTTCAAGCGATTTGTAAAGACGCTGGAGAGCCACTTGAGGTGACGCCAACATGCAGGCTTCTGAAATGTGGAACAGTCCTTGGACTCCTTAATTTGCAGTTCCGCACTTCAGTTTAATCAAATAGTTTCTCGTCGCGGCACAGGGCATTCCCAAGGCTGTTGTATGTATGTCAGTGACCTTGGCTGTTCGTGAGATATACACTCTTGAAACGTGTGTTCTCCTCTTGTGTGCCATGTCCGCTCCTTTTTATCAAGAACGTGGTGAGAATATCTGGTATAAAACAGCGCGTCGTCAGCATATTATCGTGACATATTACCGGGAATGGTGGCTAAAACTGGATGCTCACGGCGTTCACCTGCAAACAGAGGCTATGGTTTTCCTGAAGTCGAAGATGTCGGAGTGGCACCTGCTCGGACCTTACACGAGAGCAAGGATGCTCGAGAGAGCCTTAGCCCAGAGTCTGGACTGTAGGAAACCCTTCCCAGAATTATCTGAGTAGACGCACGGGAGCCCTAGCCTGGAGTGGGTGTGGAGTGGGTGTGGACTCAAGGTAGGCCTTACCTGGATTCGGAGTGGATTTATGGGAAGCCTAGCCTGGGGTAAACTCAAGGGAGCCCCTCCCACGGAATGTGAGTGGGATCAAGGGAGCTCTCGCTTGGAGTACAAGTGAACTCAAGCGAGCACTACCAGGTTTTAGAAAAGGGCCCCTGTCCTGGAGTCGAAGTGGCCTCAAGGGAGGCCTTGCCTGAAGTAGAAGGGGATTTTAGGGCGCCCTTGCCTGAAGTGGGAGTGGACTCACGGTCATGCTAACGAGAGATGAAGTTTGTCCAGGTGCACGAAATCTGCATACGCTCTGCAAAGTTCGATGGGGTGCCTCGTACGGATCTGCGGCTGCTGAAATTCACCGACGCCAGTGCTGATGCCCAAAATGCGTGGTTCGGAGGCCCTCTTTTGCTCGCATACTTACTTATGCAGCCAACCTTCAAGCACCGTGTTGGACTCCAGGCGTCTATTATGAGCACTTTGTTACCCTTGATGGCACAGCCCGGCGCGATTTCTTTCTTACAAGGTCGTCGAGAGTCCCGCAGGATCGTCCGTCAGCAAGGGAAAAAGGTTACTGATCACTTGTGGACGGAAAAGCTCCGATCAACGGTGAGCACCTCAATATCCAAGTGTGACCCAGTGAAGGTTTCGGCTGACCCGCCGGCAATTGGCAATTTGTGGTTACCATATTTCTTTATGCTTCTTTGCATTGGAATTTTCGACTGAGGGGTCTTATTGCAACGGATTGTCACGCGCGTCTGATTGCTACGTACCTCTGAGTGTTCCGCGGGCCCGTGTTTACCAGGTGAATAGCGTGTTGGAGTCGTACTGCAGTGGGGATGCTCTTCAGTTCTTCTCTTTCATGGGCTTCTCGCAGCAGTTTGAATTTCTGCGCCGGGGAACCCAGTATGCCTGCACGGAGAGCGGGACCTCGATACTTGTAAGCACCCCAAAGCACCTCCGCGTGTTCACCTTTGAACGCTGAACACTAAACCTGTGCAAGGGCGCAAAGCCTCCAGCCTATATCCGCCACGAGTGGCAAGAACCAAGGCGGAAAACGGCAAGGAAACGTCTATCTACTGCTCGAAAGCAGCCATCTGCGGGGGCTCTCTTCCGTAGGAAAGTCGAGCTAGTGGGGACTCTTTTCCGTTAGAAAGGTGAGCCATCGGTGGGCACTCTCCTCCGTTAGAAAGGCAACCCGTCGGCGGAGATTCTCTTCCGTTAAAAAGGCAACCTGTCGGCGGAGACTCTCTTCTGTTAGAGAGGTGGGAACGATCGCCGGGGGCTCTATTCTCGTAGAAAGGGAAGCTACTTGCGGGGACTCTCTCCTGTTCGAAAAGCGTAATA
>LGRX02030100.1:0-19783 GCA_001247695.2 Cymbomonas tetramitiformis
GCTCCTGATCTGATGACATGCAAGCACGTCACAGCGCGGCTGCTCATCTGATGACATGTAAGGCAAGTCACAAGGCTGCTCCTCATCTGATGACATGTAAGGCAAGTCACAAGGTTGTTCCTTATCTGATGACATGTAAGGCAAGTCACAGGGTTGCTCCTCATCTGATGACATGTAAGGCAAGTCACAGGGTTGCTCCTGAACTGATGACTTGCTTACAGTCGTCACAACACCTTTTGGCACGCAAGGCAGCTAGGCCCACCACCCTTACGTCCAGAAGACACTCCACACACAGCTCACCTGTTGCTAGCCATGGCTCACGTAAGATGACCTATAGCCATGGCGCACGTGAGATGACCTAGCCATGGCTTGCGTGCGATGACCTGGCGATGGCTCGCGTCAGATGACCCATATGGCTCACGTGAGATGACCTAGTCATATGGCTCACGTGAGATGATCTAGCCATGGCTCACGTGAGATGACCTAACCATGGCTTGCGTGAGATGACTGCCAAGGCTCCTCGCGTGAGATAACCCATATGGCTCGCGTGAGATGACCTGGCGATGGTCACATGAGATGACCCATATGGCTCGCGTGAGATGACCTAGCCATATGGCTCGCGTGAGATGACCTATAGCCATGGCTCGCGTGAGATGACCTGGCCATGGCTTGCGTGAGATGGCCTGGCGATGGCTCACGTGAGATGACCCATATGGCTCGCGTGAGATGATCTATTAGCCATGGCTCACGTGAGATGACCTCGGCCATGGCTTGCGTGAGATGACCTGGGCCATGGCTTGCGTGAGATGACTGGCCATGGCTTATGTGAGATGACCTATAGCCATGGCTTGCGTGAGATGACCTATAGCCATGGCTCGCGTGAGATGACCTAGCCATATGGCTCACGCGCGATGACCTAGCCATAGCTTGCATGAGATGACCTAGCCATGGCTCGCGTGAGATGACCTAGCCATATGGCTCGCGTGAGATGCTTCTCAGGCACTTGCAAAGAGCTTACAATTGTGCCGCGTGTGTTGTTGACACGTCAGCCAAGCAGTGGGCAAGCGGTAGGAGCGTGAACCTGAGTTACGGACAAAGGAGGAGTTGCTCTCGACTGCCACCACTCCTTGGCTCATGAGTACCCCACCTCCCTGTCCCTTCGCGAAATTCGCAAAGATGCTGCTGGCATCGATGATACTAATCTGACTAGAGTTTGATACAGAGTGAACCCCGCCCCCATCGCCACCTGAGCGCTCCCGCCCCACACCACACTATCCACTATTACCACCTCGGAACTGCCACCACATCCCATATGGCCAAGCATTGCCCCCCCAAAGCTCCGAACACATGTTACGGCACGCGAGCGCCGCGTGCATATGCACGCCGATTTTGGCATGAGCGCGCCAGGCGCGCTTGTGCCGGCATGAGCGCGCTCATACCGATCGTCTCAAAGCATAAGCGCGCTACGTGCATATGCACGCCAATTTTCGGGCATAAGCGCGCTTGCAGCTGGCATGAGCGCGCCTAGGTGTTTGTGGGGGTTTGTAGGGGGTAGTGCATGGGGGTGTAAGAGGTGGTGTATGGGGGTGGAGAGGCGGTATGTATTACGAGGGGGATGTAGGGGTGTGTTCGGGGTGTGAGAGGCGGTGGTTGGGCGTTAGGAGGGGGTGTAGGGGTGTGTTTACTGGGTGAGGCAAGGGGCATTACGAGGGGGTAGGGGTTTGTAGGGGGTGTGAGAGGTGGTGGTGGGGCATTACGAGGGGGTGGAGGGGTGTGTATGGGGTGAGAGAGGTGGTGGCGGGGCATTGGCAGGGGGTGGAGGTGTGTTTGGGAGTGTGAGAGGTGATGGCGGGGCATTACGAGGGGGTGAAGGGGTGTGTATGGGGGTGAGAGAGGTGGTGGCGGGGCATCACGAGGGGGGTGCAGGGTGTGTATGGGGGTGTGAGAGGCGGTGGGGGGCACATGAGGGGGGTGTAGGGTTTGTAAGGGGGTGAGAGGTGGTGGCTGGACATGGCGAGGGGGGTGTAGGGGTGTGTATGGGGGTGTGAGAGGTGGTGGCGGGGCATTACGAGGGGGGTGTAGGGGTGTGCATGGGGGTGTACGCTACTTCAGACGATATTTTGAAGGTCAAGATGACCTCGAATCCAAATTTGGACAAGGCACTGCAGAAAGAGCAGCTCGAGATCTTGATAAGGGCCTCGGAATATTTATAGGACCCGTGTCGGGACCACAAAATCTATTAGGGTGGTGGTTGCGGGAGGTATCGGCGCGCTCATACCTTCAGGCCAGGTTCAGAACCGGCATGAGCGCGCCAAGCGCGCTCATGCCAAAAATTGGCGTGCATATGCACGCGGCGCGCTCATGCCGTAACATACATCCCCCACAGTCAACCGCGGGGTAGCACACACAACAACTACCACTGCCGAAGCCAGACAGGTGTCAAAAAAACAAGAGCACCAGAGAGCTCCACGTACCCGCCGTGCAATACATGATTGCGCTGTACTGGGTGAGAGAGGCCTCTGCAAGCTCCCCGCCCAGAGCAATGGCTCCGCCGTTGCGCCCGGCCGTGTTGTTCCTCAAGACGCTCGAGGCGACAA
Organism: Cymbomonas tetramitiformis; assembly: GCA_001247695.2. Lineage (NCBI taxonomy): Eukaryota > Viridiplantae > Chlorophyta > Pyramimonadophyceae > Pyramimonadales > Pyramimonadaceae > Cymbomonas > Cymbomonas tetramitiformis. The sequence continues at coordinate 2,598 of LGRX02030100.1, forward strand.
CAAGCGCGGCTCTGGCGGAGACGAAAAAAGTGCCGCCATCCTGCAGTTGCGGCAGGCCTTGCCACGTAAGCCCCTCACTGGCAGTGATGCAAACCCTGCCGAAACGTATACGTGCCACATCAGCGCCCAAGTCCCTTTGAACATCCAACGGAGCTTCTTTTAATCGCAAGATGTGCATACGTCTCCAATCAGAGGGGCTCCCTAAAACAGTGCTGCATGCAAGTGCCAGCCGATGACCAAACAAAGTCCCAGAGGAAAGTGGACAAAAACCTTAGACAAAGTTGTTGAGCCATCGTGTCGGGACAAGCGGGGCCCACCTTGCTAGCGGCGTTCCACTCTGCCACGCTGCTATTGGTGAATCTCATAACCGAGAATGGGCCGCCATAGAACCCCCCGCCGTCAAGGCCTGCAGTGTTATTGGCCAGGATGCTCGCATTGACCTCCACGGTGCCGGTTGCTTCGATATAAATGCCCCCACCAAACTGAGCTGCATTGCGCGAGATGCTGGCATCCGGGCCGATCTTCACGGTGGGTGCCAACTCCCCACCCAGGCCGCCACCAGATCTGAAGGCACTGTTGTCAGTCAACATGCAGGAAGAACCCATCTCGACGAAACAATTGGAACACATTAGGCCTCCACCCTGAGGCCCAACCCCGTCCCAGCATAAAGTCACCCAGTGACGATGGTCATCTCTGCCTTGCTCCCGTGGCACTGAGCCTCCTGGGGTGTGCAGGTCAAAATAATAGAGAACTCGGTGGAGATAATGCTTAACGGCCCCTACTGTGAAATGTCCGAGCCTTGGCATCACCGGTGTAGGTCCAGGATATCAAATAGAGAAGCACAAATGTCACTTGCACTCTCTTCCCAGGATGCAGAGCTACTTCCCAGTGCGCTCTGCATGCAGCCTGTGTCTCGCGTACTTGGCGGTGCGCTCTGCATGCAGCCTGTGTCTCGCGTACTTGGCGGTGCGCTTTGCATGCAGCCTGTGTCTCGCGTACTTGGCGGTGCGCTCTGCAGGCAGTCCTGTGTCTCGCGTAGGCGGTGCGCTCACGGCAACCTGTGTCCACCACGCGTAGGCGGTGCGCGCTCTGCAGGCAGCCTGTGTCTCCGTACTTGGCGGATGCGCTCTGCAGGCATGTCTCCGCGTGCGCTCTGCGGCGTATGTCTACGCGTACTTGGTGCGCTCTGCATGCAGCTTGTCTCGCGCGTACCGGCGGTGCGCTCTGCAGGCAACCTGTGTCACCGCGTGTGCCCAGGCGGTGCGCTCTGCATACGCTGTGTCTCGCGTACTTGGCGGTCGCCTCTGCACATACGGCCTGCGTCTCACGTACTTGGCGGTGCGCTCTGCATGCAGCCTGTGTCTCGCGTACTTGGCGGTGCGCTCTGCATGCAGCCTGTGTCTCGCGTACTTGGCGGTGCGCTCTGCATGCAGCCTGTGTTTCGGGAGCTTACCGTCAATCCGGCCCCGTTACTTGATACATCCGACCCCTCCACGATGTCTACTATTGCCTCGGCCACGAACGCTCCGCCACCATCATTCTCTGCCCAATTCGAGCGCAGGCTCGAGTTCTGCAGCTGTAGGCGGCTCCCGCCACTCATAAACACCGCACCGCCGTCCAAGGCCGCGTAGTTCTCTACCAGACGGCTTTGGTTCGCAAGGCACACCGAGCTCGAAGCTCCTGCGTATATGCCACCACCGCCGTCGAGATCCTGCTGCCCACGGGCGACGTTCCCCACGAGCTGAGAAGCCGACACGGTCAGGTTACCTCCGGCGACGAATACCGCGCCGCCGCGGCGGTCCGCTTCGTTTGACTCCAGGACACAGCGCTCGAGCGCCGCCGCAGCACCTTCGGCCACAAGCAGAGCCCCCCCGTCCGTACTGCTGCTGCCGTAACGCAGCGCCAGGGCTTCTAGCTGCAGCACACCGCCGGACTCCACAGTAAATATTCTCTGAATGCGATTGCCGCTGATCTCACAAGCGGCCTCCGCTTCGCAGTATCCGACAATCCGCAGGGTGCGGTTGACTGCCGAGAGGCCGGCCTCGCTCTGAAGTGACACGTTCGTGAACAACCGCACTGTGTGAATGGTCGGGATTCCCAGAGCTTCATTCAAGTGAGCCGCCGCATAGACCGCATCCGGGTCGTCAATGTCCACCACCGTGTCGTTGCTGCTGAGCTGGAGGGGAGGAGCCGGAGGCAACGGCGGCGGGCTCGGAGGTTGCGGAGGAGGCAGCGGCGGCATTGGGAACGGCGTGGCTGGAGGCTCAAACTGCAAAATCTTGAGGGTCAGAATCCCATCAGTCTGCTTCCCTAGGCATTCTGCGGAAACGCAACGAGTGTTGTTGCAGCTCGCATAGCAGTTGCACCAGTCTTCCTCCGGTGAGAAGTCGGAGTAGGCTGATTCGAGATGGCTCTCCCGACAGAACTGACAGCACAAGAGGGACGAATTGCTGACCCCAGAAATAGAGGTGCCTCCGTAGATAATAGACTCTGAGCTGCAAGTTGTGTTTTGATTCAAGACCTCTTCACAGCACTCTGAACATGTGCCGTCGTTGGCGGCGTCCGTACTAAGCAGCTCGCGTTGCGCAGCGTGAGCCCCGGAAGAGAGGGCCTGCCTGCCGTCGATAGCGTGAGCCCCGGCAAAGAGGGCCTGCCTGCCGTCGATAGCAGTTGAATTAACCCCTCGCGTCGAGGCGCCGTTCGCAAGGAACATGCCGCCTCTCAAGTCAGCAGCCCGTTCCAAATCCACCTGAGTCGAGCGTCGCGTCGAGCCCTCCGTTCCTCCACGCGCGAGTCTCAGATCCGGCAAGTTCGAAAAGCGCCGGCCTTGCCTCAGGTACGACAGAGGATTCGAGAAGGCGCGCCCTTGAGCTTCGACGAACTCGACTGCGTACAGCTCATCGTGCAACCTCAAGGCGGCCTCGGTAACATGTGCTGAGCAGCCGCGGCAGGCGTCTTGAAGGGGATGTTGCAATGCTTGGCGCGCGACTCGAAAGGCGTCAGCTAGCACCCTCCTGCTAAGGCAGGAACCCTCACGGTCAAAGTGCGAACCGCGCTGTCGAAACCATTGTCCAGTTTCGGGAAGTCCCATGTACTTGTGATGTCCGACGCAGCAAAGCGGGCGAATTTCGAGGTCAGGAACACGACCCTGAACGCTGAAGACGACATATAGAGGTTTGTCGGCAGACAGGTCCTTCGCTAATCTCAAACTGGATATATTGCGCTCGGTTTGCATACTCAAGAGTGAAGGAAGTCGATAACTTAGATTCAGGCCGTCAGCGAGAGTCGGCGAGATGCTTGGAAAGACTATCTCCTGGCGATGAGCTGCCGTGACCTACCTGCACTTGCTGGTTTGATGAAAACTATTCCAGGCTTGTCGCTGGGGCACATTGCGATGTCCTTTATCTGTCTCAGCTGCAAGCCTCCGGATCGAAAGTCAAGAGTCAGCTTGCAGCTAGTTGTAAACAAACGCGTCGAAGACTGAACAGCCGCCGTGAACATGGCGTCTGGCACCAGGTGATGAGAACAAGGGCACTGGCGCCAATCACCTTGAGAGTGGTATCCATGCTTGGTTGCCTCCTCGCTCGCATTGACTTTCTGAAACTGCGAAAGTCCAAACGGTTTTAGTGGCGACCGTGAAGTGCTGAAGTCTCCGGGTACGTAAACATTTCCAATCAGCAGAACCCTACAAACGGCAGCTTTTAAACCTCTGAGAGGATGACAGGACAAGGCAGCCTTCAAACCTGCGAAGTTGGGTCAGAACGAGATGTCCCCTTCAGACGCAAGGAGTCTGAGTCCAACTCGGAGCCGCGCAACTCTTCTTGTCGGAAGGCGAGACACTCCCATCGGCATATGCAGTCGTCCCGGGTAACGTTGAGAGCTTCGCAATGCGTCTGGAAAGGTACGGCGTCTAAAACAGGCTCCTCGTAAGAACTTACTGCAAGTTGGAACAGCACTGGAACGCTGAGTATACTCCAGAGCAGGCGTTGCAAATAGCACAGCGGTGAAAGTAACCTCATTGTCTTATAGCACCCAAGGTGCGCATGGATATCGTAGAGGGGAATACTCCAAGGCAATGCCCTTCTCCGGCCGAAGGTTCTGGTTTGAAAACCTTAACCTGAACGCTTAAATCCTCTCACCTCTCGTCTGGGCGGTTTTACCGATTTGAGGATTTCGTCGTGACACTGTCGTGACCGTGTCACTCGTTCCACGTTCGTGATATTTTATCGGCTTAATAATAGATTAACCTCTGCTCTTTATGTTCTTAGTTCGTTCTACTCTAGGACCAAAGCAAATTACTTACTTACTTACTTACTTACTTAAACAACCAGACCGCGAATGACAGAGCGGGATGATGACATTATTAGCGTCGGTCATGGTCATGGCTTAGTCAGCCTTCACTGTTTATTCTTTCATGTTTGTAAAATACGAGGCTTGGTCGATCTCAATGTTTGAGATCTCCGCTAGGCCTGTTCACCTGTTTCAGGCCATCTGAATCTGATCGTTCGATCATCTCATCATTCGTATATATTTTGTATTTATACAAAGAATCTGATACAAACAGTGCAGTGATGAGTGAAATGAAAGGCGACAAACTCAAAGCGAAAGGTCAAACACAGTTTTTAAAAAGGGTACAGTACAGTTTTCAAATCGGCTACGGCTACAGAGCCGACAAATGACACATTTGTAATGGAAACTCGGCCGCTGCACTGCGTGTGGAAATTATAATGACATACGACTACTACCCTAGCCCAAATCGGTACCCACAAGGTCCCACCTCTCACGGATGCTATCCCAAGGGGTACCCACACTCCCGACACCACGAGACAAAATATTCGGCTCTCTCACTCAGAGTTAGGCTACGGTTCAAATACTTAGCTGGGGCTGAAACCCTCCAAAGCTACAGGGTACCTGCTCATCGCAAGTCAGGTATGTTGGCAATGCACCAACACCCAGCTAAGTCTACTGCACAACACTTAACATAAGTAAATTCCACAACGAGAGAGCACACCGCTGAAATAATTTATTGGCCTCTTGGGCATATTCTGGGTATTTCCTTGATGACTGTATATGCTGGACTTTAGGTTCGGGGTTATTATTATGGGCTCTGATAGCCCCTAGCCTGACCTGTCTCTGATCGGAACGGGTGACTCCGCTAGTAGCTAGGATGACAGTACAGTAGTACCGTACTGTCAGTCATTATTTCGTATTATCCGGGTTTGTGCCAGGGGCACGACGACAGATGCTCGGAGATATGTTTTTGATTGAACGTGCAAAGGTACACAATTCGGATTTTTATAATATACTGGATCAGGGCCAGATTGAGGTACAAACGATAATTCGGTTCCGAGTTCTGAAGGCTAAACACTTCTCAAGTGCTCTACTTATTCACTCGTCACTCAGGTTGCAGGGTCAACCACTCGAGAGCCGATGTCACACTTCGGCTCAACGTTCAGTTCCCGATCCGATCTCATTTCTAATTCCGATTCGTCATTCTCGATTCAGATGTTATGCCAACAGGCTGACACGATGACTGCCCCACAGTACTGTCATACTACTGTACTGTCATACTGTCATACTGTCATAGTCATACTGTCATACTGTCATAACCTTAATATCTGATATTCGATTTCATTGTCTTTTCAACCCCGATGCGAATCTGACCATTCTTCGAGGGTCTGACTGAGTTCCACGATGACACCCCCCACAGTACTGTCATACTACTATAGTGTCATACTGTCATACTGTCATAGTGTCATAGTGTCATACTGTCATACCCCGGACATCTGGTATTCATTCTCATCGTGGTTTCAAGCCCAATCTCACTGTCATCGTGCCAATCCCAGATTACCCCCGATGACACACATACGGACGCATAGACATATCGGCTCACGCTGTGCCTCCGGGCACAACTCTCCCCCCCTTAGGAGTGGTCTACCTCCTGGGATCACTCCGCTAAGGTACCCATCTAAGTTCCAGTTCTTAGGTTCTCTGGTTCCTTGCTGTTTCCAGTTCTTAGGTTCTCTGGTTCCTCTTCGAGCATAGTTCGCCTGCCGCTACCAGGGCACCACTTTCAAGAAGAAGGGTGCCACTTGGAATCTAAAGCGGGTCTTCAGTGTCGCGGAGGCGTAAATGTCGGAAAAGTTGTCGTAGCAGTAGTGCTGGTACGGGGTATACACTCGCAGATTGACCTGCTCCAGTCTGCTGCGGGTGAGGTCCAAGCTGAGCAGTCTCTGGGTGAGCACCGGTTGCCCATCTGCACGCACACGGTGTCGAAGTAGTACAGCGTAGCAGGGGCGAGGGTGGTGCTGAGTTCGTCCATATGCAGGTGGGTTTCATGTACTGCGTACCATACATGCAGTAGGTACACACCAGCGGTGGGGGAAGCTGGCGCATCATAGGGCGAAGCCGTAGCGCGTTAGGGAAGCGACCTCTGGGGTTTTCCATGAACCAATGTTTTGGCTCTAGGTAGTCAATGATCTGCAATGCTCGTCGTACGATTTTGTCAGCCTGGGGAAGGTCAGGGGGTCCACCAGTGGTGCGCGCTTGACTGTACTGCCTGCAGGGGGGACTTGCCCAAATAACATCGAAGAATCCAGGCGGGTATTGCTTGTAGTCCCATTGCAGGATGTCACACACATGAGTGGGTTGCCAGATATGCCCGGAGTCGAGGGTCACCACTGAGGCGGAGGGGAAGCAATTTAGGAATTCCCTCTCTACTGAGCCAGTACCGCTGAAAAGTACGAGAATCCTGGGCGTGCGGGTTGTCTTTGCCTGTATTGCCAGCAGCTCTGTCACCAGTGCCAACGACCCATCTTCCACGCGCTCCTGGCGTTCCCACGGCAGGGGGATATCATCTTCCATCTGTTCGAGCTGGTCCAGTTCATCGCAGGGATTGGTGATGAGGTGGGCCAGTGTCATTCCGGCTTGAGCGGAGTGGCGGCCACGCTGCTCGCGTCGCCGAGTGGCTTCGTCGCGGACTTGCGCTTCCATGTGCAGTCTCGCTTGCTCGAATTCACGAAGTTGTTGAAGTGGACTTCCGCGTTCAAGTTTGTCACGCGTCCTCCATTGGTCGTGAGCTTTGGAGTAGCCAGTCCAGCGAACCTTCCACTCTTCCACCTCCTTTCCTCGAACAGACCGCACTCGACGTGCAAGGATACGCTCAACGTGTGCTTCCTTCTGACCGTCTACTACCACCTCTTCAGGTACTGCTAGGTGATCGCGTGCGGCAAAAGCATCTTGACCGCTGGTGTACGGTTTGAGGCGATGTTGAGCGAACACGTCGTGAATCCGCCAGTGAGGAGGGAGGCGAAGGCGGTAGGCTACTGGAGCTCCTCTGTCGGCCTCGGGCATGGTCATCTGTATATCGCTGAAGAAGCGTTCGGTCACAGGAACTGGTCCATGCCAGCGCTTGGTCAGTTTCCTACAGATGGAGCGATCCATCACCTTCTCCGTAAGGTGTTTCGCCTCTATCCAGACCAGATCTCCAACAGCATACTCCCGCTGCCCGTGTCTGCGATCAAACTGTTCGCGCTGTCGCTGTTGAGCCAGCTCCAACCGCTGTCTGGCGTCCCGCAGCTGCGACGAAAATTTCACAGCCACTTCGTGTGCGGTGCCTACTCCCCCAGTTCGTCGTCCGGCGGTGGACTGCGCGGCCTCCAGGAAAAGATCCAACTGCGACAGCGGCGAGAACCCGAACACCAGTTCAAACGGCGTGAAGCCAGTAGATTCACTCCTGGAGTCATTGATCGCGAACTCCACGTTAGTGGTGAACAGATCCCAGTCCTCCACATTGGCGTCAACAAAGGACCTGAGCATGTCCTCAATAACTCTGTTGCTGTGTTCTGCCTGGCCGTCAGACCGAGGGTTGTACGGCGTGGTACGAGCCACTTTCACACCCATCAGTCTCATGAGTTCCTGCCAGAAAGCATCTTGAAACCGCGGGTCACGATCAGAGACAATCTTCATAGGCGCGCCATGTAAGCGCCACACCGAGTCAAAGTAGATTCTGGCCACCACAGCTGCGGAGCTGTCGCCAAAGTTCATCGGTACAACGTGGACCATCTTCGTCAGCTTGCAGGTGAAGGCCACGAAAGCATCATTGCCCCTCTCCGATACCGGCAGGCCGGTGACGAAGTCCACCGCGACATCCTGCCATGGCCTGTTCGGGATGCTGTGAGGGTTTAGCAACCCATCCGGGTAAGTTCCCCGCGGTCTCACTGATTGGCACACTGCGCAGGATGCAACCCAGGTGCCCACATCTTCCGCGGCACCACGCCAATAGAAGCGTCGCAGCACCCTCTCCAGAGTCTTGTCTCGCCCAGTATGGCCCGAGGACAATGACTCATGAGCATGGCGAATCACTACTTCTCGAAGTGGAGAGTCCTCCCCCAGCACCAGCTGATATCTCCCTGCTGCGGTCCTCCAAACCACTTCACCCACCAGCCTGAAGTCCTGTAGGCATTGGTGTGGCGCCGCCTTCACTTTCTCTCGCAGCGAACGAAGTGTCCCCTCTCGGGTGTACTCCGCTTTCAACGCACGCAGGAACTTTGAGTCCGACTGCTGGGAGGTTGCGTCTCTGAAGGCTGCTGCCTCACCTGTCCTTATCACAGCGGGGGCCGTTCGCGGGTGCCTCACGCGTGCCGGCTGTGGTTTGGCGGAAGGGGCGTGTACTATCAGAACAGGCCAACGAAGGTCGAAGGCCTTCCCATCTGGGTTCTCGAAGAACTGATTGGGCTCGCCCTTATCATCGTGAGTAGGGATGACTTCCACGATCTGCATATTGGCCTTTCTGAAAAGTTTGCGCCACGCGGGGAGCTTGGACTGGTGATCTGGTAGAACGAAGACTGCTGAGGTGTTTTCTGGGTCTGCCTTCCATTCTGCGATATACTTGTTCAAAATCGCCTCCACCGTAATGTGCTTGGAGTTATATGGAGGGTTACACCAAACCCGAAGGCCTCTCCATTTCTCTGAAAGGCAGTCTGTCCAGAATCTATCCGCCTGTCTGTTGCGGCCGCCAAAGTCACAACAGGCGTCCACATCGAAGGGTCCAAACTTCTCGGCGTACTTCGAGGAGTACTCTGCTCGGACACGCCAATTCTGTGAGTCTTCGGGGGGAGTCTGCCGTTTCTGCGGGTGAAGGGCCGGGGATGGAGCTGACTGCTGGGGCGCCTGCTGCGGGGGTGGTGAACTCTGCACCTTCTCAGTGGGCGTCTCCGATGCGTCAGCTCGTGATGGCGTTCGCGTCTTCGGTGACGCCAATTGTGGAGGCGCTGGGGTCGTAGAGGCTCTTCCAGCACGTGACATGCTCCTCGTTATCCTTATCTGAGGTGGAGCTCTGTCAGGGGTTTGGCGTGGAGCTTCTGTCGGCTTCGCGCTATCAGCTTCAGGCCAGTCAGGCATGTCGAAGTCGAGGTGATCCTCCTTCATTCCCTTATAGAGCTTCGGATTAACGAGAGCGATGGTCTCCTCCATGTCCATGGCCTGCTCCGCCACGGAGAGGGTCTCCACTGCTGAGAGCCAACAGTCAACCGTCTGAGCCCAGTGGGGATGAGCTGCGGGTGGTGAGCTGGAGAAGCATTCAGACTCCAGCGTTGCCAGAGGGTCTTTCGGCAGGTCTGAGGTGGGGTCGATCACTCCTGCCTCCTTCAACCCCTCGCGAACGACCTTGTCTTTGAAGTCGGGTCTTCTGGACAGGGCGTCTGGTACCAGCAGCAGCGCTCCCTTGATATACTCCATTCTCGGGACTCCCACCTCTACCAGATCCATGTACCAGCGCGCTTGTCTGCGGCTAAGCTCTCTGCCAGGTTCCATCAGCCATTCAAGGGGGCGGTGATCACCCTGGATGCGGAAGTTGGTGAAGATGAGGTAATGCCGCCAGGTGACGGTGGTACAGTGGTGTAGAGCACCCAGCTCACGCTCGCCGGTGTGGTAATTCTGCTCGGCGGCTGAGAACTGGCGGCTCTCGTATGCTATCACGCGCAGCCCAAGACCATCTCCATTGTCTTGCATAAGCACTCCCCCAAGAGCGATGCCGCTAGCATCCGTCTGCACCACGAAAGGCGCTGTGCCGTCTGCGGCACCCTTAATGTTGGGCAAGGCGAGCACTGGCGCTGATGTGAGGGCCTTCTTCAGCTCCTCGAAGGCCCACTGCTGCATGGGACCCCACTCCCAGGGTACGTCCGACTTGGTCAACCGGGTGAGGGGCTGAGCGATCTCGGAGAAGCAGTGGGTGAACCTGCGGTAATACCCCGCTAGGCCCAAGAACTGCCTGACGTGGGTAACCGTCTCCAGCTCGGGCCAGTCCCTCACTGCAGCCACCTTGTCGTGTTGGGGTCTGCAGCCATCTGCAGAGATACAGTGGCCAAGGAACCGTAAGGATTTCTTCAACAGCTGGCACTTGGACCTCTTGAGGAAGACGCCCTTCTCCCTGCATGTCAGGAGCAGTTGTTTGACGTGCTCGTAATGCTCTGCAGCGGTGTTGCTGAAGACGACCACATCATCGATGAAGATCCGGACAAATGGGAGATGGCCCAAAGCCCGCTGCATCCGTCGCTGGTACTGAGACGGTGAATTCTGCAGCCCCTGCGGCATGACCAACCACTCATATGACCCCATCTGGGTGGTGAAGGCGGTCTTCTCGACATCTCCTGGTGCCATCGGTACTTGCCAGAAGCCATCCACCGCGTCGAACGAAGAGAAGACCTTCGCACCCTGCATCTCGTCGAACATCATCTGGATGTCTGGGAGAGGATACTTGTCCTTAACTGTCTGGCGGTTGAGGAGCCGGTAATCGATCACCAGTCGCAGCTCCTTGGGGTTCCCGGGTTTAGGGACCATCAAACAGGGAGCTGCATAAGGACTGGAAGAGGGTCGGATGTAGCCCTTGGACATCAGAGTCTCCACGCGTTCTCGAAGTTGGCGGAGTTCCTCTGCGGACTTCTTGTAGATGCGCTGGCAGGGAGGTCCCTTCTTGCTCAGCTCAGGGTCCAGGTTAATGTTGGCTTCATCTTGGGGGTCATGTCTGAGTCCATCGATGTTCGGTAGAGCAGTCGTCATCTCCTTCTTGTACTCCTCACCCCAGATAGAAGTCCTGAAACTTGAGGGTCCACTCAGGGCTCACTTCTGCATCTTCAGTATCCGCAGCGGGTTCGGCGTTCTCAGAGTCGATAGCCGTGGCTGCAAAGGCAGAAGCAGTATCGTCGGGGGACTTCTCGGCCACCATGAGCCAGGCGGGCTGTATTTCCGGGTCGTCATTGCCGCGTAGCTTCTGCGTCTCCGCATACACCAGGTACTTCTTCAGCTGGGCAGGGGTCAGGAACACCTCATCCACCAATCCCGCGCAGGCCGTACCCTTCGGAGACCTGTCCCCAGATGCTTTCCCAGGAGAGCAGCCTGTGATGGTGACGCGGTCCCCAATCTTGCCACCGCGGGACTTCCTGAGGAAGGAGACGGAGCCATTCCCTTCATAGCCCAGAGTGACAGGAGAGTGACTGCGCAGCCACCTTCCGCCGAGGATAACATCCACCTGTATGCCCAGTGGCAGGATCCGGAGGGCAAGGGCGTTCTCCGTATAGGTGCCCGTGGTGGTGTGCGTGTTAAACTTGGCGTACGCGGTGGCGCCAGTGATCTTCACAGATCCATCCGCCAGGGTGACTCGCATCTCGGAACCGGCTCGTGTTGTGAGGCCACATCGCTTAGCGCTCTGCTCCGAGATGAAGTTGTCAGAGGCCCCCGAGTCAATCAACACCTTGACCGTGTGCCCTCTGAGGGTTGCGTAGAATACCAGTAGTAGCGGTCCTTCTTCGTCATGTGCCGCTGCGAGGGTACCCTCGATGTCAGTCTTCCACTGAACTCCCCCATCTGTGCGTATGCTTTTGCACTTGAGGTTGGGGAGGAGGTTGTCCGAGGCCTCGCGGCATTCTTCCAGCGTTTGCCTACACGCGGCGTAGAACTCCTCATCCAGCAAATCAACATCTTCTGGCGGATGACTGACGAGGTTGTCTGCACTCGCCGTCAGCAGGGTGCCCGCCGAGGTGCATTCGCTCGAGGTGGGGCTGACATGAGTGGTGTCGCTGGTGGTAGGGCTCACATGGGTGGTGTCACTGGTAGTAGGGCTCACATGTGTAGTGCCACTGGTGGTAGGGCTAACATGGGTAGTGCCGCTCACTGTGGGGCTCACGTGGGTAGCGACACTATCGGTGAGACTGCCATGGGTGAGAGGATCCTCGTCATGCTGAGGGCTGCCAGCATGGGAGTTGTGGGCGAGCTGGTGGGAGCTCTGGTGGTCAGTTCTCGTCTGAGGGGTCCCAGCTGCTGCCATCTGCTGGGTGAAGCAGAGCGAGTTGACCGAGGACTCCTCTTCCATCACCCCAGGGTCTTCAGCGATGGGGTGGCTGTCGAGACAGGGTGGCGCTTCATCCGCTTCATGCGTTTTGACGGTGGTCATCTGCTGGGTGAAGCAAAGCGAACTGGGTGCGGAGGTCTCCTCCGCCTCTGAGCGGTAGGATGAACCTTCGGGGTTTCCTCCCGGAGTGGCCGGCGCGTTATCATGGTGCGAAGATGTGGTCTCTGCTGTGGGCTCGGCCAGTGAGGATGATGGAGGGGATGCTCCCAAGGGGCTGGGACCCAGCTTCCTCATCTTGTACTGGTGTACTGCGTGCAGACTGCACCAGGCACCAGGTAAACCCACATCTCCCGCTGTCCCTGGTATCGTGCCCACTTCAGTGTCCAGGGTGCAGAGGGATGTCGAAGACCTCGCTGCTGCTCTTCGTGCGCCCTCCTTTTCCCACAGCCTGCTGCCTGGGGAAGAGTCTGGACTCGAAGTGGCGATTGCCTTTTGCTGCTCGGCAGGCGACAGCTCCCTCCAAGCCACGTAGAGGTCGTGGGAGCTGGTGTTAGAGGATTCGGGGACTTGCTGGCGACCGTCGTGTGAAAGGAGGTGCCACAATGCTATGCGCCGATGGCCTTCCTTGCGATCTTGAGGTTCGCGGGCAATGCGTATCCTCTCTGCCAGCTGGTTGGCGCGGTTCACGCGTTCCTTTGGCGATCGACTCCCAGAGTGTACGCGGCTGTGGACGCGCTCCGACATTTTATCCACCAGGTCCTTGGCAGCCTCTGGGACTTGCGCAGAGCTCTGCGGACCTTCTGCATGGCGACTTCGAGGGGGAGGGAGTACAGATCTCTCTTCCAGTGCCACGCAGTTAGCCTTTTCCGTGGGTCTGCGAGGTTGGACTGATAGATGGGCAACGGTAGGACAACACGCGGTCGGGGGCGAAGGTCGCGGGGCTCTCCGCGGTTGTTGCCCATAATGGGGGGTCTGTGCCGGGGAAGTCGCCGTCCCCTCCGACCCTCGATCCTCGCCTGTGTATAAGCGGGACCGTCATCAAGAGGTAGCGACGGCTCATCGAAGGGGGTGCTTCCTGCGAGAGGGTGGCTAGACAAGTCATCCCTCGGCGGCGATGGGGCACCAGCTGAGCGGTAGGTGCGTCGCAAGCGGGTCCCAGAGGTGAAGGCCACACTCTTGGGGTGGGGACGTTGGCCCCAAGGGCCCCTGCGTCCTCGGGCGCGACGGGGTTCCACTGGTTCTGACCGCTTCTCCAGGGCGGAGAGGGTCTGATCATCAGGGCAAGACCTCACTTCCCCGAAGGGCAGGGTCTGGGGCTGGCCGCCGGCCAGTCATTCATCGCTCTCCACCAGGGGAAGGCCGTCGCCCTCCACAAGCTCGATGCCCGCAAGGGCCGCCAGGGTCTGATAGCTCTGCTCGTCCTCACAGGTAGCGAGAGCCAGGACCTCCTCGGAGAACTCTTCTGGGACGCCATCCACCGAGGAGATGTCCTCCTGCTGCTCGATGGCCCAAACGACGGCGGCTACATACCCAGGGGAGTTCGCCAGTCGAGCGGGTGCATTGGCCCTCCACTCCTTGAGCTTAGCCTCGTCCGTACAGTTACGGACGATGTGCTCCGCAGAGCCACAGGCGAAGCACCGGCGGACTTTCGGAGCATCAGGGCGGGAGAGGCCAGGTGGTGGTGGCAAAGGAGTCACTGCTGCGGCGACGGTGGTGGCAGGCCCGTTCTCCAGCATGGCAAGAGCTGGGCGGTTCGAAGAGGGGGTACGCCTGTAGAAGGGGGTGCGAGGTGGTGGGTTAGCGAAGGAAACGGCACGGGGAGGACGGTCTTGAGAGCGTCTCTGAGCCGCCTCCGTGTCAATGTCGCTCTCCACCTCCTCAGCAACTTCCCGAATCTTCAACAAGGCGTTGTGGGTGCTTGGGATGTCGTCAGCGACGGCCTTCCTCTCCCACTCTTCTGGTTTGGAGACATCCAAGTGGATGGCTCTCAGGCGCCGCATCACCTTGGGTGCATATTTCAGCCCCCGACGGTACGTGGAGAGCATCGACAAGTTGGTCATCTCCACGCAATTTGGGACTCTGCCGGCCAAGAAGTTGACGGAGGCCATGCGGGTCTCCAGTCGCGAGAAATACTCCGCCGCGGTCTCGCTCACCGCCTGCTTCAGGGCAATGGCCTCGCCGTGTGCGTTCTCCAGGTAGGCCTGCGTCAGAGAGCACACCGCCAGATCGCTGAAGAACACATCCAGGTCCCCGTAGCGTTGGTGCCAAGCTTGCTCGGACCCAAAGGTCCCCGCCGCGCGCTCCAAGAACTTCCTCTGCTGGTCTTGAAGAGTGTACTCCTTGAAGCTCCAAAGAAGGCTTGACACACTCGCCTGGTACTCTGATACCGATGGCGTACAACTGGGAGTGGTCAGTGCTTCGATCACGATGGCCTCCTGGAATACCTTCCGCACCATGTGGGAGTAGTGCTCCAACTGCGTCAGGAGGCCCTCCTTGTCGGCCGATTTTGTGTCGGACGCGGAGTGGGGGAACCTGGTGACGCTCTTGACCAGCTTTAGCACCATCTCTTTGGTCTTGTGCTCCAGGCGGACCTCGTCTGGAGATGCTCGCAGGTTAGTGCCCTGCGGCAGACGGACGATGCCTGGAACAAAGGGGGTGGCGCTGGGAGAGAGCACGGGGTTTGCAGCGGCGGCAGAGTGAACGGGGTTCACGGCAGCGGCAGGGTGAACGGGGTTTGCGGCGGCGGAATGGGGAAAACGGGCAGGGGGTGGTGGTCCCGGGGCATGCGCGGGCGGAGGCGCAGGCGCGGGATTTGTGGGGACTGCAGTCGGAGTGGGCGGTAATGCAGGGGCTGACGGTGGTGCGGGGAGTGGAAGAGGTGTATGGAAGGGCAGGGGTGTGGATGGTTGTGCGGCCACCACGCTCATGCTCCGGTACCAATCGGAGTTGCTGACTTCCGACCACGCGGCGAGCCCGTCCCGATCGAAGTTCTGCATCTCCGACTCCCGCGCGGTAGCAGGGATCCACTCCCACACTGGCTGCCCCATGCTGGTAGACCGCACATTGGCCGCGGCTGGGTCCCCCATTGCCATATCCATGACCTCGCGGTCGACCATAAGGACCCAGGTCTCCACACGAGGGTTGGTAAGGGGTAGGGGTGCATGGTGTAGCCGGCCCCCCATGCGCGCATATGCAGTCAGCGGCGCTCCCAGCAGGTGCATGATCCTGAACAAGATGGCGTCGCCCTGCACCCCAGCCCGGCGGCGTTCGTCCCATGGTAGGGAGACGGTTGCCGCGCCTCGCACCCCAGCTGACTGATGCACCCACAATGACCCACCATCGTGGGTGACGAAGAGGGCTCTGACCTCTGGGTACCGAGGGTAGGAGGGCTCTGGTGCGGGATCGTCAGGGGGATCCTGAGGTGGGTCACTAGGGGGGCCTGGTGGCGAGTCGCTTGAACTGGAGTCTCTGGGCTCTGAGTCGGGATTGCCACCGCCGTGCACCACCGTCTCCATCGACTGTCGCCGGCGGGCCACCATCATGTTATGGGGATTTGGCCGGCCCTGAGTGGGAGGTTCGGCGGGAGCGGTCTCAGCGGCGGTCTGAGGCACAGGAGGGGTTACGCTGGCAGCAGCGTCTGCCTCGTGTAGATGGTCCGCCGTCAGGCCCTGTGCGCTGCCCTGAGGGTCGCCTGGTGGGGAGACTCCTGCCGACGTCGTCGCACCAGGCAGCGTGAGTCCTCTCGAGAGCACCGCGGAGATGTCCAGGGCCTGTACTGCCGCTAGGACTTCTCTGCGAATGTGTTCACTTCGGCTGCTCGCGTCCGAGTCAGAGCCGGACCTGTGGGCGGCCCTCCGCCTGCGCTCAGCTCGTGCCTGCGTGCTTCGGCTGCCTCTGGTCCCCGTGCGGGTGCGGCTGATGTCCGTGCCAGAGTCGGGGTCAGAGTGATCAGGTGCGTGGCTTGGACCTGGGAGATGCTTGCCATGTGTCGCAGGGCCCGAAGATGCCCTTCGGGAACGCCGACGCCGGCGAGTCTCTGAGGTTGTCGCCACCGCGGGAAGGTGACGCACCAAGAGCTGGGTACCGCCCAAGACGTTCTGCTGAACCCCGCTGTCAAGGGGTACCTGCAGAGGGTCCGGCAGGGCCGCAGCGCCGATGCTGATGAAGTGCTGCAGCGATGAGGGATCCGCGCCTGAGTCATGAAGCGCGGAGGTGGCTGGTGCCAGCTGATAGGGCTGCTGTGGTCGATGTTGCGGCAGTTGTGGCGGCTGCGGTTGCTGTTGCTGCTGCTGCTGCTGCTGCTGTTGCTGCTGTAGCTGCTGCTGCTGTAACTGCTGCTGCTGTAACTGCTGCTGCATCGGTTCCAGTGGCTGCTGTTGAAGCCACTGCTGTTGCTGCTGCCGGTACGCGAGCCACTGCTGCTGCTGCTGTAGCTGTTGTTGGAACGGTGTGGGATATGCGCCCACGGGGTGATGGGTTCCCAGTGTGAACGGCACTGGTGATACTCCCCCAGCGAGGGGCGCTGATTGGGGTAATACCCAATTGACGCCGTTCCATACAGCCTGTGCGGGGGTGCCATCCGGCATAGTATAAGGGCGGGGCACCGCTGTGTAGGGCATGGTGGTGCCTGGGTGTGGAATGGGGTGAGCGGAAGCATATGTGGTGGGCGATGGGAAGGTTATGGGAGAGAACAGAGTGTGGTGTAGCTGCTCTGCGCTGACACTCATGCTGGGAAATGCCTCTGATGTCTGCTGTGACATCCTGATTGCTGAGCTGGTTGAGATCAAGGACTGGGTGTGGCAATAGCCACAGGTGAGCAAAGTGGTGAGTGCTCGCCTTT
>LGRX02030101.1:0-21168 GCA_001247695.2 Cymbomonas tetramitiformis
TCTGCATGGCGACTTCGAGGGGGAGGGAGTACAGATCCCTCTTCCAGTGCCACGCAGTTAGCCTTTTCCGTGGGTCTGCGAGGTTGGACTGATAGATGGGCAGCGGTAGGACAACACGCGGTCGGGGGCGAAGGTCGCGGGGCTCTCCGCGGTTGTTGCCCATAATGGGGGGTCTGTGCCGAGGAAGTCGCCGTCCCCTCCGACCCTCGATCCTCGCTTGTGTATAAGCGGGACCGTCATCAAGAGGTAGCGACGGCTCATCGAAGGGGGTGCTTCCTGCGAGGGGGTGGCTGGACAAGTCATCCCTCGGCGGCGATGGGGCACCAGCTGAGCGGTAGGTGCGTCGCAAGCGGGTCCCAGAGGTGAAGGCCACACTCTTGGGGTGGGGACGTTGGCCCCAAGGATCTCTGCGTCCTCGGGCGCGTCGGGGTTCCACTGGTTCTGACCGCTTCTCCAGGGCGGAGAGGGTCTGATCATCAGGGCAAGACCTCACTTCCCCGAAGGGCAGGGTCTGGGGCTGGCCGCCGGCCAGTCATTCATCGCTCTCCACCAGGGGAAGGCCGTCGCCCTCCACAAGCTCGATGCCCGCAAGGGCCGCCAGGGTCTGATAGCTCTGCTCGTCCTCACAGGTAGCGAGAGCCAGGACCTCCTCGGAGAACTCTTCTGGGACGCCATCCACCGAGGAGATGTCCTCCTGCTGCTCGATAGCCCAAACGACGGCGGCTACATACCCAGGGGAGTTCGCCAGTCGAGCGGGTGCATTGGCCCTCCACTCCTTGAGCTTAGCCTCGTCCGTACAGTTACGGACGATGTGCTCCGCGGAGCCACAGGCGAAGCACCGGCGGACTTTCGGAGCATCAGGGCGGGAGAGGCCAGGTGGTGGTGGCAAAGGAGTCACTGCCGCGGCGACGGTGGTGGCAGGCCCGTTCTCCAGCATGGCAAGAGCTGGGCGGTTCGAAGAGGGGGTACGCCTGTAGAAGGGGGTGCGAGGTGGTGGGTTAGCGAAGGAAACGGCACGGGGAGGACGGTCTTGAGAGCGTCTCTGAGCCGCCTCCGTGTCAATGTCGCTCTCCACCTCCTCGGCAACTTCCCGAATCTTCAACAAGGCGTTGTGGGTGCCTGGGATGTCGTCAGCGACGGCCTTCCTCTCCCACTCTTCTGGTTTGGAGACATCCAAGTGGATGGCTCTCAGGCGCCGCATCACCTTGGGTGCATATTTCAGCCCCCGGCGGTACGTGGAGAGCATCGACAAGTTGGTCATCTCCACGCAATTTGGGACTCTGCCGGCCAAGAAGTTGACGGAGGCCATGCGGGTCTCAAGTCGCGAGAAATACTCCGCCGCGGTCTCGCTCACCGCCTGCTTCAGGGCAATGGCCTCGCCGTGTGCGTTCTCCAGGTAGGCCTGCGTCAGAGAGCACACCACCAGATCGCTGAAGACACATCCAGGTCCCCGTAGCGTTGGTGCCAGGCTTGCTCGGACCCAAAGGTCCCCGCCGCGCGCTCCAAGAACTTCCTCTGCTGGTCTTGAAGAGTGTACTCCTTGAAGCTCCAAAGAAGGCTTGACACACTCGCCTGGTACGCTGATACTGATGGCGTACAACTGGGAGTGGTCAGTGCTTCGATCACGATGGCCTCCTGGAATACCTTTCGCACCATGTGGGAGTAGTGCTCCAACTGCGTCAGGAGGCCCTCCTTGTCGGCCGATTTTGTGTCGGACGCGGAGCGGGGGAACCTGGTGACGCTCTTGACCAGCTTTAGCACCATCTCTTTGGTCTTGTGCTCCAGGCGGACCTCGTCTGGGGATGCTCGCAGGTTAGTGCCCTGCGGCAGACGGACGATGCCTGGAACAAAGGGGGTGGCGCTGGGAGAGAGCACGGGGTTTGCAGCGGCGGCAGAGTGAACAGGGTTCACGGTAGCGGCAGGGTGAACGGGGTTTGCGGCGGCGGAATGGGGAAAACGGGCAGGGGGTGGTGGTCCCGGGGCATGCGCGGGCGGAGGCGCAGGCGCGGGATTTGTGGGGACTGCGGTCGGAGTGGGCGGTAATGTAGGGGCTGACGGTGGTGCGGGGAGTGGAAGAGGTGTATGGAAGGGCAGGGGTGTGGATGGTTGTGCGGCCACCACGCTCATGCTCCGGTACCAATCGGAGTTGCTGACCTCCGACCACGCGGCGAGCCCGTCCTGATCGAAGTTCTGCATCTCCGACTCCCGCGCAGTAGCAGGGATCCACTCCCATACTGGCTGCCCCATGCTGGTAGACCGCACATTGGCCGCGGCTGGGTCCCCCATTGCCATATCCATGACCTCGCGATCGACCATGAGGACCCAGGTCTCCACACGAGGGTTGGTAAGGGGTAGGGGTGCATGGTGTAGCCGGCCCCCCATGCGCGCATATGCAGTCAGCGGCGCTCCCAGCAGGTGCATGATCCTGAACAAGATGGCGTCGCCC
This sequence comes from Cymbomonas tetramitiformis, assembly GCA_001247695.2. NCBI lineage: Eukaryota > Viridiplantae > Chlorophyta > Pyramimonadophyceae > Pyramimonadales > Pyramimonadaceae > Cymbomonas > Cymbomonas tetramitiformis. Next base: position 2,447 of record LGRX02030101.1, read on the forward strand.
TGCACCCCAGCCCGGCGGCGTTCGTCCCATGGTAAGGAGACGGTTGCCGCGCCTCGCACCCCAGCTGACTGATGCACCCACAATGACCCACCATCGTGGGTGACGAAGAGGGCTCTGACCTCTGGGTACTGAGGGTAGGAGGGCTCTGGTGCGGGATCGTCAGGGGGATCCTGAGGTGGATCACTAGGGGGGCCTGGTGGCGAGTCGCTTGGACTGGAGTCTCTGGGCTCTGAGTCGGGGTTGCCACCGCCGTGCACCACCGTCTCCATCGACTGCCGCCGGCGGGCCACCATCATGTTATGGGGATTTGGCCAGCCCTGAGTGGGAGGTTCGGCGGGAGCGGTCTCAGCGGCGGTCTGAGGCACTGGAGGGGTTGCGCTGGCGGCGGCGTCTGCCTCGTGTAGATGGTCCGCCGTCAGGCCCTGTGCGCTGCCCTGAGGGTCGCCTGGTGGGGAGACTCCTGCCGATGTCGTCGCTCCAGGCAGCGCGAGTCCTCTCGAGAGCACCGCGGAGATGTCCAGGGCCTGTACTGCCGCTAGGACTTCTCTGCGAATGTGTTCACTTCGGCTGCTCGCGTCCGAGTCAGAGCCGGACCTGTGGGCGGCCCTCCGCCTGCGCTCAGCTCGTGCCTGCGTGCTTCGGCTGCCTCTGGTCCTCGTGCTGGTGCGGCTGATGTCCGTGCCAGAGTCAGGGTCAGAGTGATCAGGTGCGTGGCTTGGACCTGGGAGATGCTTGCCATGTGTCGCAGGGCCCGAAGATGCCCTTCGGGAACGCCGACGCCGGCGAGTCTCTGAGGTTGTCGCCACCGCGGGAAGGTGACGCACCAAGAGCTGGGTACCGCCCAAGACGTTCCGCTGAACCCCGCTGTCAAGGGGTACCTGCAGAGGGTCCGGCAGGGCCGCGGCGCCGATGCTGATGAAGTGCTGCAGCGATGAGGGATCCGCGCCTGAGTTATGAAGCGCGGAGGTGGCTGGTACCAGCTGATGGGGCTGCTGTGGTCGATGTTGCGGCAGTTGTGGCGGCTGCGGTTGCTGTTGCTGCTGCTGCTGCTGCTGCTGCTGTTGCTGCTGTAGCTGCTGCTGCTGTAACTGCTGCTGCTGTAACTGCGGCTGCATCGGTTCCAGTGGCTGCTGTTGAAGCCACTGCTGTTGCTGCTGCTGGTACGCGAGCCACTGCTGCTGTTGTTGTAGCTGTTGTTGGAACGGTGTGGGATATGCGCCCACGGGGTGATGGGTTCCCAGTGTGAACGGCACTGGTGATACTCCCCCAGCGAGGGGCGCTGATTGGGGTAGTACCCAATTGACGCCGTTCCATACAGCCTGTGCGGGGGTGCCATCCGGCATAGTATAAGGACGGGGCACCGCTGTGTAGGGCATGGTGGTGCCTGGGTGTGGAATCGGGTGAGCGGAAGCATATGTGGTGGGCGATGGGAAGGTTATGGGAGAGAACAGAGTGTGGTGTAGCTGCTCTGTGCTGACACTCATGCTGGGAAATGCCTCTGATGTCTGCTGTGACATCCTGATTGCTGAGCTGGTTGAGATCAAGGACTGGGTGTGGCAATAGCCACAGGTGAGCAAAGTGGTGAGTGCTCGCCTTTTTTATTTAATTAGTCTCGTCCTCTTCGATGTCGCTCGCTGGAGGCGAAGGGGCGGGACTTCCAGGCGGAGATGGGGGGACCCAAGGCCACTCTTCGATTCCTTGCACTGGATATGAGCCAGGGAGCGCGGGGAAGACTGTTAGGTCTTGGGAGTTCGGGTAGCGGAAGAGAAGGTTTCCAATCTGAACCCACACCCAGTTGTGGTATCTTGGTGGGATAGCCAGCGTGACTATATCCAGGCGCTCAGTTCTCCTCCTCGTCGTCAGAGGAAGAGGGGGAAGGAGGACCGCTCCAAGGACCGCTCTGCCAGAAGGCGCCTGCTGGTGGGTAGGTGGGGTCTGGGGGGAATACCCACTTGATGGGTCCTTGTTTCCACCACGCTCTTCTGTATTCTTCTGGCGAAGGGGGTACTGCCATGCACCGGCGAACTCAAATTTTCGCCAGGGCTCCGCGCCACAGATTTCAAGTGCCTATGTATGCAGGCAGGGGTCAAGGAACTGCAACCAGAAAGCTCAGCAAGGTCCCAGAAAGCTCAGCAAGGTCCCAGAAGGTAACCGGACTTCGTACACTCCCAAAATATTCCAGCCAGAGGGTAAACCAGAGGTATCCAGAAACTGTCCAGAAACTGTCCAGAAGCCACTAAAAGTGCTGTTTTGGGGGGCTTTCCCAGCTGCTGGTGGCCGTGAGGGCGGTATTGGGGGGTTCTAGGGTGTTCTATGGGGTCTGGGGAAGGAGTTTTTGGTGGTGGGGGCTACTGTGGAAGGTTTCGGGGTAGGCTGAAAAGGGGCTAAAACGGCTATTTTGGGCTGTTTTTGGCTGTTTTTCGCCTTTTTAAGGCTCTAGAAAGTGAGCTATGACGTTTTCCTGGCTACTATAAACCGGGGAAACCCTTTAGGGTGCTCCCTGACGGTTGTTTGTAGCCTGGGGCAGACTTGGAAGTTAAGATCGGAAAACGAATGCTGACTTTTTTGAGCCTGGTTGAGCCCCCAGTGTTAAGGGGCGAAAATATGAAGTTTTGGAGATGTTTTCCAAAGGATACGGCCGTTGTATACGAAAAAAAACGTACTTACGGAGGCTAAAATTGCGCCCAGATATCCGGAAGTGCAGCTCTCCCCCTGTATTACAACGGAAGTTACAAAAGGCCCGTGGGCGAGTTGCGCAGAGGCGAAATCGCAGCACGCTGATACCAAATGTGCCGGGGGCACGACGACAGATGCTCGGAGATATGTTTTTGATTGAACGTGCAAAGGTACACAATTCGGATTTTTATAATATACTGGATCAGGGCCAGATTGAGGTACAAACGATAATTCGGTTCCGAGTTCTGAAGGCTAAACACTTCTCAAGTGCTCTACTTATTCACTCGTCACTCAGGTTGCAGGGTCAGCCACTCGAGAGCCGATGTCACACTTCGGCTCAACGTTCAGTTCCCGATCCGATCTCATTTCTAATTCCGATTCGTCATTCTCGATTCAGATGTTATGCCGACAGGCTGACACGATGACTGCCCCACAGTACTGTCATACTACTGTACTGTCATACTACTGTACTGTCATACTGTCATACTGTCATAGCGTCATACTGTCATACTGTCATAACCTTAATATCTGATATTCGATTTCATTGTCTTTTCCACCCCGATGCGAATCTGACCATTCTTCTAGGGTCTGACTGAGTTCCACGATGACACCCCCCACAGTACTGTCATACTACTATAGTGTCATACTGTCATACTGTCATAGTGTCATACTGTCATACTGTCATACCCCGGACATCTGGTATTCATTCTCATCGTGGTTTCAAGCCCAATCTCACTGTCATCGTGCCAATCCCAGATTACCCCCGATGACACACATACGGACGCATAGACATATCGGCTCACGCTGTGCCTCCGGGCACAGATCGTCTGATGATCCTGAACCCTTAGTCGCACAATTTGACGAATGTCTGAAGGCTATCGCGGCTAGCGGAGCCGGTCCCCTGGACGACGAAGCCGCCAAGAGGCAAATACTGGCGGCACTGGACGCCGAGTTCTACAAAGAGGTAATTACCCCACTTCGCCTGGACACTGAACTGGCGAAAGTGGGCATCGAAGAAATTTACACCCACGTTCTGGAGGTGTGGTGGTGTGCGAACCCGAATGGCCCTCCCAACCGCCCGAAGGCTGTGCCTATTCCGGCACACACGCCTCTCGGATTAGCCTACACAGGTAGCGAGCAGAGTGACGTTTCAGACTTCCTCGAGGAATTCGCTCGTGTAATTGGTGAGGTCACTACCCTGCTTGCCTCGCTGCGACATGACGAGCGCGATGTTTCCCGAAACACACTGCCGCCACGGAGAGATCTTCCCCGTCAGCATGGTGACGGTGGTGTGAGATTTCCACCGTCAAAGTGGCGTGATGAGCGAAACCGTCGTACGGACGGTAAGTTTCACGGACGTGACCGTCGCGTGGGGTGGAAACACCGCTTCGCGGCATCCCCGCTCCCGAAAGGCGGGAATTGGCCTCAAGGTATTAAGACGCAGGCTGCCAGGAACATATCATTTCACTCCGCATCCTCGGCCTTCGTGCAGGAGTGCCCCCTCTGCCCTGGACACTTTCACGACACGGCGCGTTGCCCTGAGGTGTGTGGTTCGTGTGATATTGAGCTACGTGATGCCGCCATGGACTTGGACGAGGTGGTTTCGGCCTTCCAGACCGCCTTCGACAACGAGAACGATGAGGACTTCGCTGACCTATGCCACCAGCACGACCAGCCACTGGTACGTGACGACCCTGAGCCCTTTACTTACCAGCAGGTGCAACACGATGTGGGATTGCGCGCTCACTATGCGGGCTTGGGTCGTAGTGCTTCGGACACCCGCATGGATGGTGTGCTGTCCGATGCGCAGAGTATCCTAGATACCCTGCGGTCTGCGGCTACGGCTGCACAGGTCGGTGGTGCCGCCGCCGCCGGTAAACAGCCGCCTCTACACATCGGTACTCTGTCTGTACCGCAGGTGGTGTGCGATGCGTCACCACCTGCCAATCACGGGATCGACGCTGGGTTTCACCCAGTTTCGGCATCGGACCCTGCTTCTTTCGGGTCCCCTTTCGAGGAACCACTACATGTCTCTTTTATGGACCGGGTAATGCCGGCATGCTCTGACACATCCCTTAAGTTGTGCTCGATTGACTCGGTTCACGAGTCGATTCACCCGGGAGAGCTTTCCGTGATCGACGATGACGACGACTCCGACAGTTTTTCTTATTCCGGAGACGAGATTCCCTCGGCCCCACCGGCTACACGGTCACGTGTCGGTGTGGCAACATTGCCGAGAGTCTTCTCTTTTGCATCTCTGGCCCTGCCCGTGCTCATGTGTCTTGCATGTGTGTCGGCGGTTCAGGGTTCGGTGGTGCTCGATCGAGACACTGAATTCACCGCAGCAGTACATCCCACTGGGGTGACTGCCAACAGTCTGTCTGCTTTGCCGTACACTCTACCTTTCAGCATTCCTTTTCCTTCTGTGGTCTCGGCAGGCTTGGGATCAGATCTTCACTTTTCGGGATTCCTGAATTTGCTCTACGAGTCTTCTCCTACCTCTGGCTTCTGGTCTTGGCTTCTGGATTATGGTTCTGGCTTCTGGTTCTGGACTCTGGTCTCTGGACTCTGGTTCTGGATTATGACTTCTGGACTCTGGTTCTGGTTGGACATCTTTGACACTGACAACTTCTTCAACTCTGGTGAACTCTGCAGCTTTGTGGACCACTTTCAAAGTGGCTGAGTGCCTGCAAGATTGCGCTGTAGGAACTTAGCTTGAGAGCAGTAGTATCCTAGCAGCAGTTTTAGAAAGGGACCGCCCTGGCTAAAGCACAGGACTCCCTCTAGCAGTTTCCAGCTCCTAGCTGTTTGTTGTTTCGGAACGGTTTGAATTGTCTGTGTTCCGCTCTCTGCCACCTGAACAGCACTCCGTACAGTTACAGGGTGGTGTGCTGGATTCAGTGCACCGTAGTCATTATGTGCATGACTCCGTTTAGCTGTACCAGTACTCGTACAGTACTTGGTGGCAGAAACCTAGGTCACAGATACTCTTTATATTCGTTATTCCTTATAATCAGTTTTCACTTGTATGAGAACGATTCAGTGACCACCCCGATATATTACAGTATAATATATCTCACAGAGGGCAAGGGACGCTCCAAATGAAGATCAGCGACGCAAGGGGCGACGTTGTGTACCGCAAGCAAGGTGGTCGCGGGATAAGAGACGGCGAGAATGATGAGCGACCACTACCAAGTGGTCAAGCCCATAACCTGACGGGAAGGCCGAAATACATATACACAAAGGGTGGATATATATAGGCCAACCCGGCAAGAAACAACGAGTGGGAGGCAGAGGCCACTCAGCATATCACAGTCTAAGATGAGATAATAAAATAACTTAGGTGTTTTATTATCGGACGGAATTGACGGCAGGCAAGATGCAAGTGACACTACACGGCGAGGGGTGACACCGGAAGAGACAGTCACCCCCATTGTATGGGGGGGCGAAAGTCTGTCTCCCCATGATCTAGCTAGGTCAAGGGAACCCGGTCTTTTTTGTCGCATGCATGGTCATTTCTGTCGTTGTCGCAAGAAATCTTTCTGTCGCACGTGAAAAATTCCGAATCTTCTGAAAAAACCGGAAACGGGCAGTCGTTCCCTTAAAGGGACGATGCAAGATTTCACAAAAAAAGGTTGGGGGACGAAATGACATCGTCATCGGAACACTGTGAAAACTGCTCAAAAATTTTCCACATCACAAATTTTGATGTTCAGCGTCGTCACTCGCCTTTGGAAGATACACCATCCCCCAATTGACTATTTTTCGACCGCCCGATCGAATCGTCGACCGAACGATCGGACAGTCAGATGACAGATTCTTGAAGAAGGGCATCTTCAAGTTGTCGCAAGGATCTTGAATACAACACAATCCTACATCGACTAATTTTCGACCGATCGATCGAATCGTCGACCGAACGATCGCACTGTCCGATCTCGCGTGCTAACGGATACGTTCCGCAGACAAGATCTTGAAATTGTCGCAGCGATCTTGAATATACTCCAATCCTACATCAACTAATTTTCGACCGATCGATCGAATCGTCGACCGAACGATCGGACTGTCGGGTCTCGCGTGCTAACGGATACGTTCCGAAGACAAGATCTTGAAATTGTCGCAGCGATCTTGAATATACTCCAATCCTACATCAACTAATTTTCGACCGATCGATCGAATCGTCGACCGAACGATCGGACTGTCGGATCTCGCGTGCTAACGGATACGTTTCCGAAGACAAGATCGTTAAGTTGTCACAACGATCTTGAATACAACACAATCCTCCATCGACTAATTTTCGACTGATCGATCGGACCGTCGACCGACCGCCCGATCAGTAAAAACACAGAAATCCGCTCGATCGATCAGAAATGCGCATTGGAAATCGAATCTTGGGGTTGTCACAAGAAGTGTCGCATAGTTGCAAGACTGTCGCAAGGATCTAGAATGTAGAAGATCCACTCGGGATACGATTCTCACTCGATCCTCGTAGGTCACATCTTGAACAACTACACCATCCTTTAAGCGGCCGAAAAACCATCATTCCGAGGCGCCGACAACGACCAACCGACCTGTGTATTGTTGTTTTTTGTTTTGCTGTCTGACTGTATTAGTTTCTGAATAGACCACTGTTTCCTGCAGTCCTGTCTGCTCCGTTTTTTTTTTGTACTTGTTTCTACGCTGGGATTGCGCTCATGCTCTGAGCGCGATGTGCTTTTTGCAGGATCTCGTACGTTGAACGACGGCGACTGAAGTCCTGGCTGCTAGCTCCCTTTTGATATTTTGTTTTGACTTTGGTAGTGCTTCAATTCCTTCTGGAATTTTGCAAGCCGACTGTCATTTCTGCACTTTAGCGTGCAGTCGCTTACAGCAATTCGTGCGTTGTCGGCGACTGGCGCACTGTCTCCCTTTCCGAACTTCGTTCGTTTTTATGCAGGGAGTGCTTGGAGCCCGTTGGGCATCTTGCCCGTCGGGTTGGGTTCGATTCCCAACACCTCTGCTGACTGGCGTGCTGTTTTTTTGCAGGATAGCATGGGTTTTCGGCGTCAGCAATGCTGTCTTTTTTGGTATTGCCTTTTTGCAGTTACGATGTGTGAGCTATTTTCCTGATGACTATCCTGACCTGTACTGATTTACAGATGTGTGCCCTCAGGAACTCTGTTTCGCCGTCTGTCGCACTGGATGGAGCTGCACGCATGTCGGCCGAGTTCGAAGACTGTTATTGCCTACTTTAGGATAGTTGGATTGTTTAATTCTATCACAATTAGTTTTAGTTTGCTTGTTCGTTCCTGCTACACGCTTTTACACTGTAATAATAATATATGTCGGATTATAGCAAATTCCTGTTTGCATCCTGCAGTGTTCACGTGATGAATGTGCTCTGATATTGTAGTAATAGAACATATTAACACTGTGCAAAATTCCTGTTTGAAACAATAGACCTATTATTCGTCTGTGTGTTTTACCATTGGTTTGTTTTCGAAATTTCTTAATAAATTTCTGATAAGTTTTTGCGACAAAATACCCCCTAGAAGTCTATTTTGTCGCAGCTGCGACATAATAGACCTGCAGCAACATTTATGTCGTAGCTACGACAAAATGATCTGCGACAAAAATGACAATCAATGCGACAAAAAAGATCCGCTACCTCCCGGCAGACTACACCTTCGAAATGATAACTGCTGTTCCAAAAACCTTTGCTGTCACCGCTGCAGGTGAAAACAACCCCGCCGACGAGTGCTGGTTTATACGGTTCCACTGGCACGTGGGAAGGTTTCACTTCCCATGCACTATGTTGAGGTCTTGGACTTGGATTTGGAGAAACGTCTGGTACACTGGCAGTTCTGGATTCCACGCGCTGCGAACCTTACGCCGGCCTCCAAGCGCAAGCTGCGCACTTTCAAGAGCACGGACTTGCTGTTTATCGCGGACGCTTTCAGGCGCGGAGGAGTTCGGCACAGGGCGTGGCATCCCTTCAACCCTGCGGAAATGCTGACTTGCTGGGATGAGCGCATCTATCCGCCCGAGGGCGGTATACCTACAGGTCCTGAAAAGGAAGAGCTTTTAAAGCCTTTTGCCGACAACCTGTTTTCTGAGTAGAATCCTTTTTACAAGTTTGTTTACCCTGAACATGGTATCCTTCTTTTTACAGATCTTCCTACCATGTGTATACTGTTTCAATCCCGGCTCGCTCGAGCGGTTTCTTTGTATGATATAAGGAAAATCAAACTCGAAACGGTGACAACGCGCCGTGCAACTCTTGAGTATGTTGCGTAACGTCACATGGGCAATTCCAGCGCTCAGGGTTTTCAGGGTTTGAGGGGTAAAATGACCAAAACGGTCACCAAAATTATGCATCCAACTATTCCTGTGTACAACTTGCGATTGTGGACTTGTAACCAAGTTCAAACCCATCAAAATAATGTAACAATTGTGCTTTAAACTCCTGCAATATAATTTACCACCCAATTTCCAGGGTTATTTCCCATACGACTGGCCCCGTAATGACATTTCCCCACCTTAGGGTGGTCGAAATTGAAAAAATCCATTTTTTTTCCAAGGAGTTCTTATTGTTATGCATCAAGCATATGTAGAGTATATTGAAAATACATACTTGAAAAAGTTTTGGGGATTTTTCGTCGAGAATCGTATTTTTGGTGATTTTTCTGAGTTCGCGTGGCAGAAAACCACACTAAAAAATGGTTAAAAAAACATCAAATTGCTCAAAATTTGCATTCGAGAATGTTATTTTATGTTTAAGTGCATCAAATGTGTGTAATTTCCACCAAAAAAATGACCCCCCAAAAGTGAGACTGGAATGAGATTGGGGCCAGTCTCATTTCGGCGATTCCATCGTTTAACCCCTCTTCCGGTAAGTGCTTCGAAAACGAAGCATCGAAAATCCTGTACTCAATTTTGATTTGTTAAAGCATTTGACCTCCGATCACAATTTTGAAAACAGATCTGAAAACGTCGCATCAAGGCGCATTCAAACATGTGTATGGAAATTGTGAAGAAGCAACATTTTGCATAAAATTCCAAGTTAAATGAAAACCGGCACATACAAGTTAGTTACATTTAAGCTATACAAGCCCTAATGATGTAACAACCCTCGTTTTGACCGTGGACCTAGAATATGAACTTTATAGGGTTTATGGAGCCGACATTGGGGTCAATATTAGGGTTTATATTTGAGAATATGTTGAGCATATGTAACAATCGCAATTTGTAACTTGACACCGAAACGCTTTGTGCATGTTTACAACAATATATCATGCACGGTGCAGCGCGATGCGCCTCGCCGAGACGTTTCCGGCGGTATCTTTAAAGTTCGAATTGGACCACGGACACGAGAGTTATTCAAAAAAAGGCGGGCAACACCATAATGGCAACATCGACTTACCGGAAGAGGGGTTAAGGGTTCGAGTAGGTAAATATCCGGATCAATTATAGCGCGTATGTCAGGGTTATGACCGATGAAACATGTGTCATACATGTCATACATGTCATACATGTCATGTCATGTCATGGCATGGCATGTCGAGTCATGTCATATATTATATTGACAGACAGTCGTCAGTACGGTCGACTATGACATGTACAGTCATATCATCTGTCATTTACTCAAGGTGAGACTTGAGTGACACCTGTCATCAAGAGGCCAGTATTGTGGACTCGAGATGGCAAAGCAAGATGGAGTCTTGAAGAACCGAATGGTTCGGAGAAAACTCATCTTCGCTTCAAGCATGTTCTGAACAAGCATGTGAGTATCATATGGCTTATTCGTTCAGCCGATACTGATTGTTCAACCAATGCCTTGGGTTCACAACCCGATTGCGATGGCATCTATGAGATGCGGGGCATTGCGTATAATGAGGTAGCATTGAGCTACAGCAGTCACTTCGGACGAAGCGCTGCACGCATCACCCGCACTTACGCTGCGCGAGTTGTTATCGCTCAATACCATCCTCGCTTGTATCATATCTATTCGCTTGCTAGTGAAGCCTTATCAGTTGGTATTCTCCGTCTCGTCAAGGCGACGAACGAGGACGTATCTAGTGTGAGTGCAGCAGTAGATATTGAATTTTGTGTGCGCAGGTTTGCGGAGCGCGAATATCATCAGCATATCGCCGCAGTCGCACATATCAACATATCTGCATAATATCGACCGCTGCATAATAAACAGCCAAAATTGTGCGCGAGGAGACATCGTCATAATCGCAGTTGATCGTACATACCGTCAGACATAACAGCGCGAGAAGGTGTGCATGCAGCATACCGATCACATATATGCGCAGTTACGATTCGCAATTGTACGAGATTCAACATATTCAGACGCGAATGAAAAAATCATCATCAGAATATGATCCGCGCGAAAAATGGCATTTGTATCATATGCTGTTCATATTGCGACAGATAGAGATGTGCTCATAATTCGCAGCGCGCACATCAGTGATTCAACAGAATCACAATAAATCGCCTTCTGCACCGAACGATTACCTTGCAGTTTTTGATGACGAGATCAGTGTGCATGATGTCATCAAAATACCGTCATTTCAAATAGTTGCAATAATCACTCGTCTGTGCGCATCATGATTATCCTTGACAGAATATGTACATACCTGCTGGAATTATCATGAACAGATGACGCATGATGACAGTATAATGCAGCATGCCATACAAGTCTGTGATACATGCCGAGATAATACTTATCCATTCACTGTCAGATTCGCATATATACAAGCCTGCAATCATGAGTGTGTACTATATACTGTGTGAGTAGCTTACACACACACACACACAGTATGACAGATAAGTGAATGCTCTGCAGCAACATCATAGTGTGTACAATTATTTGAGTGTGCGGTGATTATAATACTTGCAGCACCACACACACACACTTGCAGTATATGCAATCATTGAGTATATACTAAGTGCATGCAGCAGATGTACATTATATTACATGTACATTATAATACTGAGCAACTATATCATTGTGACATGTGCATACATTTATGCATACAGCTTGATCACGTTAGCAGCTGTAATACATAAACCAGCTTGATCACGATAGCAGCTGGGATATATGGCATCATATCACAATGCATCAGACATTGCACATAAGCATACCTGCTGTGCATGTAAACTATATTTGAACCCATATAGTGTAAGGTGCCTGTTCAGTGGTCTTAACACAATAATTAGCTCGATATACTCTGATGCAGGATTTGGGATGAGTATATTCGTTCTATTGTGGATCACTGAAAGGATTGCTCACCGGAACTATATGTGAAATAGACCAAAGCAACTCATCACTGTGGATGAGAATAGGCAGGATTACAATCACTAACTAAGCTGATATACATCATGTTAGATATATTCTGTGATTGGTATACAGATCATCCTATATGATAGATCAACTTGGTATAGTGTAATATCAGTGATTACCTGTATACAAGTGTGTGTAGTAGCACAATTCCACACACACACACACACATGTACTCAATCAGAAACTGCAACTTATGTATCATTAAATATGACATTACACTGATTCACAAGTGTAATAAATAATCACTGACACTACTATGTAAGTTGACAATGCACTGACTCGAAAGTGTAATGATTAAGAATCATATCAACACATAATACATAGTACCATCCAGCTTGATCACGATAGCAGCTGGATGTCAAGTGATGGCGATAGATAAGGGACAGAATCAACCAACATGCTGTAGGGCTGGATGGAGAAATCTCCAGGCCCGAAGGCATTATACAATGCTCAAATAAGCAGCTGGTCACTGCTGAGCATTGTCCATTCGTCTCACATATCATCGCTGGAGCAACAACAACAACAACAACATTGCATTGTGACAATTGATTCAGAATTGATCAGCACAATTGCATGTACATTCTCAGATCAGTAACTATATATTGAACTGATAGAGGTTGTTGTGGACAACACATACACACACTGTTGTGTTGTGTGAGACTGCTTAGATTTATTTATCAAGCAATGTCCAGATCTACTTGGAAACTAAAGATATCATTTTGATACTCTTTCAGTGCACAACCATATGCCCAAGTAGATCATAGGTTCTGACAAGTTATCACTTAAGTGGCTGACCCGCTTAAAGTTGATACACCTAATATTATCATTGGGAAGTGGACCAACTTCCATGGGTTTCAAATCAGCAAAACCCATATATATGTTCAACCACAGATGTTGACCATCAGATATCTTCACTATTATGCCATGAAAAATACCATGTGCAAAAGTGAGATAAGTTGCATGAGTTCTGTAACTTGCACATTACACACACACCAAGATATATATACTGAGATATATATATATAATGGCTGAAAAAGGTGAAAAATGGGTAAAAATCGTTGGCGAGAAATTTCAAAACTGAAATTCCGACTCCATTTTTTCACGAATTATGATTTTATACCTATCAAGGTATCTGAAAAACATAATGTGCATAGTCATATCTCGTGTAACACCCTAAATATCAGGCGTGTAGCACCTAGGGGTATACAAAGTTGCTGTAACAAAATACGTAAAAAACTAATACGTATGATTTCAAAATGAAATTTTGGGTTTCATTTTTTTCGTTACTCTATTTCATTAGCTATTGAAAAATATGCTCAAAATAGTACAGCACCTGTAACGCCCTAATATTATATATATTCACCTGTACAGTTACAGGGGTGTAACATACCTCCTAAAAACCACGTGATACACAGTGAAAAAATTAAATGCAGTTTTGCTTCAATTTCTTTGAAAAATGTTCATACTGCTTTAATTTAACATATTTTAGGGTTACTGATGGCAAGTAACACCCTAATATCACTGTGGGAGATAAGGGTCACTGTAACACTATATACCCTGAAATGCCACCTATATAATAGGAAACACTTTATGTTTGGCATATATGTCATGCTGAAATCAGCACAGTCATGACAATATTTCGGGCTACAACCCAAAAACTGTAGGGCGACAACCCAAGGACTGTAGGGCTGCAACCCTAAAACTGTATAAGCTGCTTCCTATAAGGATTGCATGCTATATCATGAGGTATAAAGGCACTTGACAACTGCCTGTGTGTTCACACTTCCTTGAGGGGGGAAGAAGGTGGATATATACATACATCACCTCATTATAATGTACAGATACAATACATGTACGAAATATAGATATATATACTATACACACACACACACACACAGCCAGTTGAAGGTATTTTGGTGTTGTGTTTTGTTTTTTAGATGGCAGAAGAATCAGATATGCCAGCTATCAATGCAGATCCGTCAACATGGTTCTTTGACATCTTAGGTTCTTACGATGCCTACAGTCGGTTCAAGATACCCAAGTGGCTCACTGGTTATGATAATACCCAGACCAGATTCGATCAAATAGGGTACTTCGATAATATCAGTCGCATGAGACCCGACATGAGCAGATATAGAGATCCTGAGTCAGAACCACAGGAACCAGACGAAGAGTATACAGAGGATCGAGCTCCAACAGTTTTTACAGACCCTGATGATGATCCAGTACCAGTACCAGCTCCATCCACTTTAGTTCCAAAGGTGAAAATGACACCACCTAAGGAATTTAAGGCAGGACAGGATGCAGAGATTTGGATGGAAACAGTGGATAGATACTTTCAGTTCACTTATCCAGGAGTTCCAGACAAGGACATTATCACAGTATTTCTGACACTCATACAAAACAACGACCGACATTATTTCCAGGTCGTGGCAAAACAACCAAATGCCACGTATGAGAAGGTCAGAAGGATTTTCCTCAGTCAGTTTGGCAACCCCCATAAAATATCAGTGGCTAAAAAACACCTAATGGCGCTGAATCAAGGGAACCAGACTTTCTCAGATTATCTACGCACGTTCACGTCACTGGCTGCATTAGCATCAGTTGATCTGGATGATGTGTTGATAAAGGACAGATTCGTCAGCAGTATGGATTCTGATCTTCGCAAACGGTTCCATCTGAGATTCCTTACAGAAGACGAAAGGAATAATCTGTCGTGGTCACAAACCACACAGATCCTGCTCGACTTGAATTACGTTGTTCATTCGAAGCAGTCAGAGACCCTACACTATCGGGGGCAAAAAGAACAGTCATCAGGAGGCCCAGTCAGAAAGGATAAGGACAAAGGGCGTGGCAGAAAGCCATATGACAGATCCAATAGGAACTGGAATCAGAATCAGAATGACAATCAAAATCAAAATGCCAATCAGAATTCCCAAAGGAGCAAAGGGAAAGGTGGAAAAGGCAAAGGCAAAGGAAAAGGGAAAGGATCAGCACCAAATCCTCCTCAGCCTTGCCAACGTTGTGGTCGTACCAATCACGCCACAAAGGATTGTTTTTCCACCAGGACACCAGAAGGAAAAGCTATAAAAGGCAATCCTCCAGCTCAGAATCCTTACAGAGGACAGCAGCAACAGAATAATCAGGGTGCTAAGAACGAGTCTGGCAAACTTGTGAAAACAATCAACACCCTGGTTAAGGAGCTAAAGAATCAGCAGAGCATCAATGCAGCAGTTGCAGCTCCAACTCCAGTTCCAGCTTCATCAGCTCCAGCTCCTCAGGGAAACTCTCAGGGTACTGCACAGGTACCAGTGTTGAGAGCACCCCGAGGGTAAATCAGCCTGAAGATGCCACTGAAGCAAGTGGCCGGGTTGAGAGTATCTCAGAAGAAGTCCTTTCCAGTCTGACATCACAGTTTCAGCAGATGGACACTCCCTCAGAGCACATCGCACCGATGCAGTCTCAGACAGCACAGCTGAAATCACAGAAGAAGCTGTTGTTGTACAAAGGGAAAGTATATGGACAGAGTACTCACATATTGGTAGATCCAGGAGCTACATCGTCTTTCATCGACAGACATTTCGCTGCTCAGCTTGGTATTGCACCCACAGATTCCTCATCATTCTCAGTGGGATTGGCTGGAGGAAGCCAACTACCCTGTACATCCTATCTTCCCAATGCTACATTCACGCTGGGTAAGTACTGTATAAGGACACAGAGGATTTCTACATCATTGACATGAAACCCTTCACTGTCATCCTGGGTCAAGATTGGTTGGAGAGGAGAAATCCACACATTGACTTCCAGTCCAAAAACCTGACGATCACTAGAAAGCACTCATCAGGTTCCAGTATTCGCACAGTGCTATCCAGAGTTGAACAGACTCCAGGCTCAGATGACCTTCCTGAAATGGAATTGGTCAGTGCCACCACCATGAGAAAGCACCTACGTCGTATTCGATCCAGTGGTTCGGCTGAAGAAGCCGTAGCTTATCTTTTCTTTCTCTCAGAGGTCGATGGTGAACTGGTCTTTGCAGCAGCAGACTCAGACACCACTATGGAAGATCCAGAGGTCACAGCAGCACGTGCTCAGATGAGGGAAGACTTATTTTCAGACATATTCCAGGAGGATCTTCCAGCTGGTCATAGGTCAGAGCGGTTTGAAGGTGGTTATCATCGCATCAGCATTGAACCTGGGCACAAGCCACCATCACAGCCAGTTCGTACCATTCCAGTGCCCATGATGGAAGAGCTCAAACGACAGATCATCAAATATGTCGAATTGGGTATCCTTCGTCCGTCATTATCTCCATATGAATGTCCTATCATTTTCGCTCCTAAGCCAGGTGGGAAGTGGAGGATGTGCTGTGAGTATCGAGCCCTTAATAACATCACAATTAAGGACACGTATCCATTGCCACCTCACAACACCCTTCTTGAGCAGCTTAAAGGTGCACGATGGTTTAGCAGATTCGACTTCAATCAGTTTTTCCATCAGATCCCTATACATCCAGATGACATTCACAAAACAGCGATTCGCACCAGATACGGTTCCTATGAGTGGACAGTTATGCCTTTCGGATTAACCAATGCTCCTGCAACCGCTCTACGTGTAGGAAATCGGGCATTCTTCGACTTCATCGATCGGTTCCTTGTCATTTTCATGGATGACACTATTGTGTACAGTCCGGACTTTGAGAGCCACGTGAAGCATGTCCGACAGTTCCTCCAGCGTTGCAGAGATCACCAGTTCTTCATCAGGCCTTCCAAGGTGGAGTTGTTCGTCAGATCCATAGATTTTATCGGACATCACATCTCTGAAGCAGGCCTATCCATCATCGAAGACCGAATCCGAGCAGTTATGGCAATACAGCCTCCAGTGTCGTATGGTCCTACGAACCGTTGGAAAACAGCCTCTACGCCGTATGGCTAAAGATGGCAAGTCATCCCTTCGGTCATTCTTGGGCATGGTCGGTCAATTTAGGAGATGTATACCAAAGTTCTCCAAGATTGCCGAGCCGCTCAATCGTCTCCTTAACGATAATGCAGAGTTTGTCTGGGAATCTGAGCAGCAGAAGGCATTTGATGACCTCAAAAGTGCCATCTGCAATGCTCCAGTACTACACAGGGCTCGTCATGAATACACTCGTAATCATGATTACTTTCATGATTAGACGTTTTTTGGTACTAATCAAGTCTTGATTAAACCCAACAGGGTACTAATCAAGTCTTGATTAGACCCGACAGGGTACTAATCAAGTCTTGATTAGCCACGGCAGGGTACTAATCAAGTCGTGATTTTTTAATCATGACAAAAGTGGCGATATGACATATGTGGCCTCTGACCGTCGAGACAGCGAGTCTAGCGAGTCTGACGCAGTCAGTCTATTTCCTTCGTTTTCTATTCGGTTTTGTGAGGCTCCACAATCGCCCGTGTGTTCTCTCAGATTTCTAGGACAGTTCGCCACGCATACAGTACTTCGTTAAGCACGCACGCACACACCGCAGAATGGGTCAGAGAAAGAAAAAACCCGTTTCTAACAGCCAGCAAACCCTACATATGAAGCAGTATCCGGCTTTGAAAAAGCCGCTTGAGCACATAGGGAAACAAATTCAGATCCCAGGGTCCTTTTGGACGCTAGCTTCCGGGCGCATGTCAGAGAGCGAGAAGGAAACTATTTTTTTGTGTACCATACGCGAATTCTCGCTTTCGCAAAAGGTTTCAGGCGAGGCAGCTCCTTCCCAGGCTTTTCAATTGCAGGAGATGGGTCCGACTGGGACCGGCAGCCTTGAGGAAGGCGATTCTAGTGGCGAAATATTTTGGATTAGATATCCACTCCCATTCTTACAGTATTTCTATGCGACATTCCCTTTGTCTACTGAAGAGCAAGCACCACGTGCGGAATCCGCTTTGGTACCCCTCACAGTGCATGATGAGAAACGTCCCCCTCGCCATCCCGACTTTCCGAACCTGGCATTTCATCCGTTTGCTGAAGTCTACAAGTATTATTCGGTTACTTCCATCCAATTCCAGTTATTCGGTTCGGATTCAGAAGAGATGTAGAGTTCTATGATCCTTGATCCTGAGGTACAACACACATCTTTGAGTATTTAACTATTTTGTCATCAGTCTTCTCTTGTTGAATTTTGCTGAATACCACACCATGTTGTGCTGCATGCATGTATATCAGCCTCGCTGCTGTGGTAAATGTTGATCATCGCGAATCTTGTGATGTATTGCGAATCTTGCAATTTGATTCGAGAAATACGGTGGACACCATTTATATTATATTTAGACGACGTTTTGGGTTCCGTCTGCTGTGCTATATATCAATATATCAAGTATATGCGCATTAAAAAACACGGATGGATTTCCGCATTATAACATCTCACCGCAAATAATAGGGTTTCTCGACCGTGAATAACTTTTGAGTCACGAGGTCTTTCCGGCCGAAACTTTGCATACATACAGCTCATTCATTGACGAATACAATGATATATTGCTTGTTGTGATAGGATTAGTGAAACCCAAAATCTGATACCCATTTCTTGCGGCTATATACTAACCGCAAATAATAGGGTTTCTCGACCGTGAATAGCTTTTGATTCACGAGGTCTTTCCGGCCGAAACTTTGCATACATACAGCTCATTCATAGACGAACACAATGATATATTGTTTGTTGTGATAGGATTTGTAAAACCCAAAATCTGGTACCCATTT
>LGRX02030103.1:0-15185 GCA_001247695.2 Cymbomonas tetramitiformis
AGGCACACCAGACGCATGGTGCCTGGGAGTAGCGCGCAGCGTGTGCACCGCGTCCAGGCGCATCGGGCCTCCTGGCAGAGGTTGATGCGCGTGCCTGGGAGCCGCACACCGCGCACGCATGCCCCGCCGCCGCGCGCGGAGCGCGGCACCCCCACTCGGGGTGCTGATGAGGCCGGCGAGCCCCAAGCTCCGGGCGAGTGCACCCGTCCCGACGGGACGCATCGCCACGCGCCCGCAAGGAGGCCCACCCTTGCATGCGTGTCGCCACGAGGTGAGCACACCGAGGTGCTCACCCGCGCCCTCCTCTTAGGGCCACCGAGAGAGTAGCGTCCGGGAGCGGACCGCTTTTCTTTTGGGGAGGAGAGAGCGCGCCGCGAGTGGCAGATGGCAGCCACCGCGAGCGCGCCAGGCGCACCGCCATGAGGCAGCAGCTCTCGCTGTGCTGTCTCGGGCTGCGTGACGCGCCGCTGCCCGCCAGGCACACCAGACGCATGGTGCCTGGGAGTAGCGCGCAGCGTGTGCACCGCGTCCAGGCGCATCGGGCCTCCTTGCAGAGGTTGATGCGCGTGCCTGGGAGCAGCACCCCGCGCACGCATGCCCCGCCGCCGAGCGCGGAGCGCGGCACCCACACTCGGGGTGCTGATGAGGCCGGCGAGCCCCAAGCTCCGGGCGAGTGCACCCGTCTCGACGGGACGCATCGTCACGCGCGTGCAAGGAGGCCCACCCTTGCATGCGTGTCGCCACGAGGTGAGCACACCGAGGTGCTCACCCGCGCCCTAGGCCGGCGAGCCCCAAGCTCCGGGCGAGTGCACCCGTCTCGACGGGACGCATCGTCACGCGCGTTAGCGAACTGAACAAACTATTGTCTTGAACTAATGTCAAATTCACATTATATTGAACATTAAACTACCATTATATAATGTCATCTGAACAAATGTTCGATGGGACAGGGTACGGGCGCTGGGAACTCGTCCAATTTGCATGATGACACATGATGACTGCATGTCACGGCTGCGTCTATCGCGTGATACAGTGACCACAATGAACGTCGCCGGCAGCAGACGGTGAACACATGTCACATCGACATCGCAGACACCATTGCCGCTGCCGATGCCGTTGCGTGACTGCTTACTCGTTACTGTGACACTCGTTCTTCGTTGACCCATCCCAATTCGCAATTGCATCGTAAAATTCTTCAGCTACAGTGCGCAATTTCTTCAACGTTCCGCCGCCTCATGGGGCGAACGGTGCTGTGACTGCTGTGATACACGGAGGGATTTCCAAAGTGCTCGGCTACTTTTATTTTTCAGTTCGCTTATCATAATGTGTAAACTTATGATACTATGTGTGCGCAGGTCATGTCGCAGGTATCCGATGGCGAGGAGGGACGCGCGCTCTTGAGATGTGGAAGTCGAGGTTGGCGAATGCCAACCTTGCTTGGGATGAAACCCAACCATATCAAATCGTATATATTTCACGTTTGCATCCTTGGCATCTATGCAAAGTATGAGGAGCATTGAGTGGACATAAGTCTTAGGCTGTTTTGGTTTTGGGTTCATGGCGCATTCGTGACCTCTTGGGGTGTGGAAGTCGAGGTTGGTCTAAACCAACCTTGCTTGGGATGAAACCCAACCACATCGAACTTATGTCATCGGTACATTTTTCTCAATGAACCTGTAAGGTTTGAGCCTCAAACGGCTAGGACAAGTTCGTAGGCTGATTTTGTTTTCCATGATTTATTACGGCCCCAAAAAACAAAATCAGCCATCGCCTTAACGTTCTCGAAAGACCTTCAAACTTGTAATATATATTACTTAACTAAGATAGGTGCGATAAGATAATCCGATGTGATTGGGTTTCATCCCAAGCAAGGTTGGTTTAGACCAACCTCGACTTCCACACCCCAAGAGGTCGCGAATGCGCCATGAACCAAAAACCAAAACAGCCTAGGACTTATGCTCACTCAATGCTCCTCATACTTTGCATAGATGCCAAGGATGCAAACGTGAAATATTTATATCTTAATACGATACGTTCGATATGGTTGGGTTTCATCCCAAGCAAGGTTGGCATTCGCCAACCTCGACTTCCACATCTCAAGAGCGCGCGTCCCTCCTCGCAATCGGATACCTGCGACATGACCTGCGCACACATAGTATCATAAGTTTACACATTATGATAAGCGAACTGAAAAATAAAAGTAGCCGAGCACTTTGGAAATCCCTGCGTGTATCACAGCAGTCACAGCACCGTTCGCCCCATGAGGCGGCGGAACGTTGAAGAAATTGCGTGTCTGTAGCTGAAGAATTTTACGATGCAATTGCGGATTGGGATGGGTCAACGAAGAACGAGTGTCACAGTAACGAGTAAGCAGTCACGCAACGGCATCGGCAGCGGCAATGGTGTCCGCGATGTCGATGTGACATGTGTTCACCGTCTGCTGCCGGCGACGTTCATTGTGGTCACTGTATCACGCGATAGACGCAGCCGTGACATGCAGTCATCATGTGTCATCATGCAAATTGGACGAGTTCCCAGCGCCCGTACCCTGTCCCATGTTCGATATACAGTCAAGAGTCATGTCACATTAGATTGAACATTAGAGCTCTATATAATGACGCCGAACTAATGCCATTTCAGATTTGTCCTATATAATACAGTTCTTGCATCATTAATTTCCTCGTCCAGAATGCCATTCTGGACGAGGATTCTGCCCGCGCGCGAACTTTGCATCTTTATTCCTAAATCCTCAAAAGCGACCATTTATATCATTTATATATCATTTATACTGATCTTCAGAACAAGGAACGAGGAACAAATTTTCAGCCACCTCCAGAGGTGTCTCAAACTTTTCTCCTCGTTTTGTGGAGTCCTCGCGCTGGGCAAGCGAATAAATTTGAGCCACGTGGAGTCATATCTGCCGAGTTCAGAATTTCAAACCGAGCTCGGTTCAGCCTGATGTTGCGTCCCAAGCACCGCTTAATAACTTGATATTTCTGCTACGGTGAGCCTATGATTATGATATTATTCCGAAGTTATAAGACCTATAACTTCGTAATGATACTTTCCATTGTGTTTTCCGCAGTGAACTTTTTTATTGGACATGATGAGCGCGTGCGTAAAGATCCCCGCACGTTTTCATCATTGTACCGCTATAAACGGGACAATTGGAACAAACGTTTTGCAGTCTCAAACTTATGAGTGTTCGAACAGCGTGCAACTCTCTCCAACACTTTATAAGTATGTAGTGAAGTTAGTTTCAGTCGCTGTCTTGAGCATCCGCAGAAACGCGGATGCCCAAAACGCGTTTGAAGTCCGCAATGCGAACCCCCTTCGCGGCTTGCTCACATCCGCGAATACGGATGGAATAACGCCAAACGCGCTATCACGCAACGTTAACTTAAGTTAACTTTGCGTGAAAACTTGGCGGAGACTCATCTCTGTACATCTCGCTACGCAATCGTTTAGTACCGCAAGGGTACTCACTCCCGGCGAGCATCCTAAAACGCGAAGTACGGCTTCTTTCGCTACGTTTCGAGTGTCAAACGACGCACATATATCACAGTGAAAACATGTTTAAAATGTTGTGATACATGTTGCGAAATTTGCAAAGTAATTGCCAAAATTCATGTGCGGACAGCAGCCCGACGCATGTTTCAAAGGGTCCTTCCGGGTCAACGCGGTCGGCTATCTGACGTGGAACTTGGTTTTTCCGACGTGTCACTCCGAATTTCGGGAACTTCCGTGAGAAGATGCAAACCCCGATGCTCCTCACTCCTCGATTTATGTCCGGAAATTTTTGCGGCCACAGTTCCAAGAACTCCTCGCGCGTGCCCTCGCGATGCCTCGCGGTCCTCAGAATTTAAAATGAGGAATTTAATGATGCAAGAACTGTAATGTCACATACATATCAATGTTCAATAATGTGACATTATATAATGTCACCACCAATACTATGTCACCCCTGGTCCGAATACTCGTGAAGGTATCGACTGATTAGACTGATTGATTAATTCAGTCAGTGACATGAGCGACAAAAACCAAATCAGTTCATGTCACCGACTGAATACGATGTCACCAACCGAATACCAATTAATTCAGAAAACTCTCTCACCTCGCCCATCACATATATAAATAATAATTTATTGCGGTGGGGGGCGACGTATATTAATATTACCGCCAGAAGTTAAGGATATATAATTATATATATGATTTATGGTATATATAATTTATATAACATATTTGCTTGAAATTTCTTGGCGCTTCGCGATAAAGAGGGGGGGGGTGGGGGAAATTTCCCCCCAATACCCCCCCTCCCCAACGCTTCCACCTCGTGAACCCCCCACGAAACGCTTCCCCGCTACCCCACTACCCCAAGAACTCCCCCCACCTCCCCCCACCCCCCTCTTTATCGCGAAGCGCCAAGAAATTTCAAGCAAATATGTTATATAAATTATATATACCATAAATCATATATATAATTATATATCCTTAACTTCTGGCGGTAATATTAATATACGTCGCCCCCCACCGCAATAAATTATTACTTATATATGTGATGGGCGAGGTGAGAGAGTTTTCTGAATTAATTGGTACAGTGGAGGGAACCCTATACGGACGGGAACCCTATGCGTACGACCTGTTCATATCTTAAATATTGTCGACTGTCCAATCACACCAGAAATATTTTGTGTATAATATTTTGCTATATAATAGACAATGGGGCGTACGTATAGGGTTCCCGGATATAATCGCTATAGGCAGTTTTCGTACTCTGGACGTATTTTAGTTCAGAACGAGAAAACGTGTCCGCTGGGGGAACTCAACCTCTCGTTGACCGTTACTACCAGCGCTTTATCCCGTTCGATTTAATCAACGTATGCGATCGTACGGACCGATCGAAAAAGGCGTCCGTATAGGGTTCCCCCCACTGTATTCGGTTGGTGACATCGTATTCAGTCGCAGTCGGTGACATGAACTGATTTGGTTTTTGTCGCTCATGTCACTGACTGAATTAATCAATCAGTCTAATCAGTCGATGATACCTTCACGAGTATCTGGTCCGATCGCAAAATGACGTCAAATATTCGGTCGCAGGCCTTGGTGGAGATCTTTAGATCGACTGGCCTAGTAAATAAAAAAAATAATCGAATCGGATAAAAATTGAAATTTATATGGGGGGGGGTAGATTTTACGGTCGTCGCGGCGCTGATGGATGTGTGACACTTGTAGATCGGGCGATTATTTCAGACGATCGTTTGTACGGAGGAAGACCCTTCGACTTGTGACACAAGACACAGTTTCTATCGAATCATCACGCACGATGAAGGTTAAATGAAAATCGACGCTTTGGAGCTTCTTCTTCTTCGTTTCTTCGTTGTTCGTAACACAAAACACTTCGTAATTACGGAGTATACTGTCGATATTAGTTTTGCTGTCCGAATCAGAGAGAGAATATTTGGTATCGCATGGCATACTGAGATGTAAATCTAGAACTTTCAACAAAGAAAATTCTGATCCCTTTGATCATATTCGCTAGAAGTCAGCATCGTCTCTTTCACGAGAGCAACACGCGCAGAGGGTATTCGAGGATCTTGAAACGCAGGCGAACAAAAGACACGTTGCTCTCCTCGAAAGCATGAAGCGTTTTTCTTTCGTGGTTTCGTTGTGGATACTCGGGTGCCTTACGGTCAGTGCGAACCACCATCACGCGGAAAGTGACTCTGATGCGGAGCATTCACCGCCACCAGGAAGCTCTCCCCCGCCGCCCGAGACACAGTCGCCTCCACCTCCGCTACCAGGAAACTCTCCCCCGCCTCCCAAGAAACACTCGCCTCCACCTCGGCATGGACATTCTCCGCCGCCACATCATCCCAAAAATTCACGGACGCATCACAGCGAAGAAGTTGGCGCTCCCAACGTTATTTTGTTCGTCGCAGACGATATGGGTTGGGGCGACCTTGGGGCAAATTGGCATGAAGCCGAGGTACTACCTTTCGAGCTCTTAGTATGACTATTTACAACGTTGGCACTGACACAACGCTTTTGGACATCATGGTGCTGCTTGCTTCAAGTCCGAACTTCACCTTGCTGTCACCTCTGTGAGAAGTTCACTCGTTCGACTCTTCTTCTGCAGGGACTTACACCCAATCTTGACAAGTTTGCCAAGCAAGGGGTAAGTCCGTTTCTTACCCTGGATTTCATTGTTGGCTTCTATGCTCTTCACAGCGGGAAACGAACTCGGTCTGTTGTTTCAACTATATCGGGAGGGCATGTCGTCCGAGCGAGTTGTTTTCATTAAGAGTCAGTGCTTGGCCGCTGTAAACGCACATAACTACCATCCTTTGGCGCAGATCCGCTTCACTGACGCTCACACTCATGGATCCACATGCACTCCTTCGCGGTCAGCGTTTATGACTGGTCGAGAAGGTGCGTCTCTGCTGCACCTGGTCACTATTGCACAATAAGTCGTTGCTTACGCGCCTCTGCGCTTATCGACCACTTATAGGCGTTGGGGTTTTGGGAGAGGCGAGCAGTGATCCGAACGGGCATGAATGGCAACGTGAGGCCGGGTGGAGTTAATGGGCTGCCGGTGCACGAACGCATTCTTTCAAACCAGGTCAAGGCGTGTACGAAGCGCGACGCCAAGTACCGCACCGGTGTGCCTTTACAACCTGCCCAATCCGCTTTTGCAAAAGCTATGCTTGGAGTCGAAGGCGAGCCTGAAGGCTCCCAGCTCGGGTGCGTGCATGAGTACGAGAAATTGTCGAAAGTATCTCGGAGTTTGTTGTCCAGGTGCGATCGGGAAGTGGCATCTCGGCATTACCGAGGGATATCACCCTCTTAACCGCGATTTCGACGACTGGCTGGGCCTTCCGGCTAGCCTCGACGAGGTAGGCCTCGCTATTTGCTCCATGCGGCATCCTTTCCGTGGGCCCCGCCCTGTGCATTCATCCCCTTTGAACGCGTTCTTGTTTCTAAGTGGCTTATTGCCTTTTATGTTCCTGCCCTTCATTACATACCCCTCGCCCGTCCAGCCCCCTTTCAGTTCCCCGTTTGTGTGCTTCCAACTTTTCTGTTCACTCCTCCCCTCTGTGTGCCCACTATTCTTTATGGCCCCCTATGGCCCCCTTCCATAACGTATAGCATGCAGCCCCTTGCTGCGTCCTTTCTCTCTGTGGACACCCTTATCACGACAGCGCGTTCCCCCCTTCACCAGTGCCCCGCTTTCCCTTAATTGTATCCCACCCTCTGTGCCACCCGTTTTCTGTGCCCTCCTCCAGTCACCTCCTGCTCGCGCCTCTCTTTCTGTAAGCCCCTCCCTTTATGTCGCCTGTTCTTCGTGGTCCCTCTCTTGTTTGCGTCTCCTCGTTCTGTGCCCCGCTCCCCTTACTTGTGTGTGCCTCTTTCTCTCTGCCCCCCCTACCTTCTGTGCCTTCCCCTTTTTGGTCTCCAGGTTTCTCTTCGTCCCCCATTCACGAACTGCCACCTCTCTGCTCCTTCCTTTCTTCATCGCGTCGCTGCCATTCACTGCCCACTCCTCTGACCCCTTCTGCAGCAGCCTGCACTTTGACTGCTGCTTCTGCGTACCCCATCGCCGGAATTACGGTCTCCGCTTCCGGCAGACCCATTGCTCCTGCGGCTGTATGCTGCACCTGCACGTACTTGACAGGCCACAATAGTTCCGTTCGAGTTCACAAAACTGTTTCGAGGGAGCTTGACGGGTTATGGGCACCCGTACTCCCTTTTCCCTGCCCCGGGCTATGAGCAGGCCTGCGGCGCGAAGGCGGAGTACGTGTACTCCGGCCTCGAGAAGGACGTGCCCGTCATGTGCCCCGCCTGCCCGGCCCTTGACGCGGAGTTCGGTTTCAGAGATTGGAGTGAGGATGAAGATTCTCTGTTTTGGCAGAATAACCCGCCTCCACCGGCCTTCAAGCACGAGGATCGGGTCAGCCCCACACAGCGATCGTGGCGACGCTGTGTCTTCCAAAGTGCACTATTTCTGCATATTCCACCGGCGCGGATGTAGATGGAAGGTTCCATCCGTCGAAATCTGCCGGACTCTTCGGTTCCGGTGCCGGACCTTTTGCTGGCCGGACCCTCCGGTTTCCCGGTCCGTGGTAGGAAAGTTTTGCGTGAGCGGACTGACGACGGGAAAGCACCATACCTGGAGCGGAGAGTTGGGTGGACAAGATAAGTTTCACCCCGGTTTATAGTGGTGGAGGAGCTCCGAGGAAGTGCAACCTGGAGCCGCGGCGGTAAACGTTCTAATACATAGCACTATGGCGATATAAGTGCTCATAACGAGACGTAACACGAATTATTATACTTTTGTGACCGCTGATATTCATTATGAGAAAGACGCGACATCCCTTTTGATATGAGTGCAGGCTGGCTAAATGAGCGTGAGCTTCTCGTGTTCGTCAAACCTTCAAATGCCCCAAAGCATTGCTGGTGGCTGCGAATCCACTATTGCACAGTGCTAAGAGGGACACCGAATGATGGCCCTACTATTCCCACATTGCTTCCGGCATCTTCGGTCAAAGGCACCTCTCAGTCTCCTCCCTACTGCTTCGCCTCCCGCTCCGACAGGTAAACTTTGAGTTGTCCGCTCGCGTTTGCGCCGGCGTCGGCAAAGGAGGAGGCTGCTACAGCATGGAAGGCGATGGTCTCTCTCTGCACCGTGACCACCAGATAGTGCAGCAGCCTGTCGACAAGGACCTGCTATCGAAGCACCTCTCCGAGCACGGCGTACACTTCATCAAGTGCGTGCTCTTTCCCTCCTCTTGTCTTGCTGCGCTATCGGCTTACCTTCTTAAACCTTCCGTGGGTGCTGCGTATAGCTTCCTAAAATACCGCCGGTATGCTATGCTCGTCGGGTGTCAAGGCTACGCTCGTCGGGTGTCAAGGCAAGCGCTGGTATGCTGGCTACTTTTTTTAGGTTCGTGTGGGGCGGCGGCACAGGAACGCTTCGAAGAATAACGAGCCCTTCTTCCTGTACTACGCGGTGCGCGCCTGCTGCAGGATCCGCTCGGTGCTGCCTCGGAAGCGACACCTGCTGCACAAAATGGATGGTGAGAGAGGAGTGCTGGGGAGGACAACGCGATGCCTCTGCGCCCGAGGGTATGAGGGATTCACCAGCGATGACGTGGCCGGGGGGTGAGCAGGCTGCGCACGTGCACTCACCGCAGGCCCACTCGCAAGAGTTTGCTGACAAGATCGCTCATCTCGGTGAGACTGATCTGGCCCAGCTTCGCATCAGGTCGTGTTCCCTTGCTTTGCTTGTGGGCGTGCTGCAGCCGGGCATGCATGGCACGTGGGCGTGCTGCAGCCGGACATGCATGACACATGGGCGTGCTGCAGCTGGACATGCATGACACATGGGCGTGCTGCAGCCGGACATGCATGACACGTGGGCGTGCTGCAGCCGTACATCCATGACACGTGGGCGTGCTGCAGCCGGACATGCATGACACGTGGGCGTGCTGCAGCCGGACATGCATGACACGTGGGCATGCTGCAGCCGGATATGCATGACACGTGGGCGTACTGCAGCCGGACATGTATGACACGTGGGCGTGCTGCAGCCGGGCATGCATGACACGTGGGCGTGCTGCAGCCGGACGTGCATGCCAGGATATAGCCTGCACGCACGCCTTGTGGATATCGATGTTCTCGAGAAAAGGGTAAAGTCTACATGTCAGGTGGAGGGGAAAGCCTGCGGTTCAATAGGGCGGGACTCTTGGCGGGTCGTGAGAGAGGACGGTCGGCGGGTCGAGAGCGGGGCAGCCTAGAAATAAATGGTGGGGAGCCTGCAGCACCAGGCAATAGGAGCCGCTGGACAAGAGGGCAAGAGCAGTCAGCTTGCGGTACAAGCCAAGGCCAGTCAAGAGGTTGGAACGGCAGTCGAGTCTAGAAGCAGCGGGAAGTCTTTCCAACACCGTTGGATGCTACTGAAGCAGGATGGTAATGGAATCTCGAGGGATGAGCTTGACTGCATGACGAATCGGGGGGGTGCGAGTACAGGCCTGAAGACGGGGCTCTCGGCAAATAAGAATGGCGGTAAACACTTTGCAGCGTCTCTCCTCGAGATGGATGACGAGTTCGGCCAGTTGATGACCGCCTTGGACGAGGAAGGTGAATACCCTGCCCAATCACATCCTGAGCTTGTGGTGCGAAGCCAAGGCATCATGTCTCTCTCTCTGCCGCCTCTCATCCCAGCTGGGAGGGGAGTTGAAAGCAAGCGGTATCTGATACTGACTTCCCAAGAGGCAGTGCACGGCGACCCCTGTGGCGCGTGCCAATGATATGGCACTGCGAGCAATGAGCAGCTCAAATCAACTACGGTGGCGCAGGCCTGAAGGACAATACTCTCGTCATCTTCATCTCCGACAACGGGCCACCAGGTTGTCGGTGTAACATGTCCGGGTCAGTCGGCCCATTCAGAGGTGAGTGATCTGAGTCTCACCACCTTGATGAGCCCGCTGCTGCCGCCCTCAAGTGTCCATTTGCGCTGTGTCTTGCACTATGCCGCCCTCTGGGCGTTGTGCTCCTTCCGGCTCCCTGGAGGACACGCGTGGGCACGAATGATGGCCTTCCATTGGTCGCCCGCCAACATGCATATTTGTCCATCCCTTTCATGCCTCCTCGGATATCCTGATGCGGCCCAAGGGCTGTGTGCGGGCGCGGGGGGCGAAATGCTCAGGGGAATATCAGCAACAGTTGGACCCCTTGGGAGGCGCAGACAAGGCCACCGCCTGGGAGGGGGGCCAACGCGTCCCCATGTTGATGCGGTGGCCGGGCGTCATCACCCCTGGGCGTGTCAGCTCCGCACTTATTAGCACCATGGATCTCTTTCCCACTATCTCCGAGGCGCTCTCCGTGCCAGTCGATGCGACGATCGACGGGTACAGCATGATGCCGTTGCTGAGAGCGGACCCGTCCGCGGATGAGGTGCCGGGCCCACAGAACCTTCTCTGCCCGACCCCACATGCACCCGGCTACGGACAGCCTTAGGCCGCCAAGCTTGCAGACGGGTACGATTTTCTGGTTCAGTGTGCATTCCCCGACCCCTCGCCGTAGTAATGCTCCTGCTGGCTACCGTGAGTGAAGGGGTGCCTGCCTCGCGTGGCGGCTCCGGTGAATGTCGCCGGGGGGATGCGCCGATGTGCTAGGGCATGCCACTGTACGCCGCCTGCGCCTGCTCAGTGTCGGGAGAGTGCTGCGCGCCGTGTTGCTGGCTGCTGCGCGTCTCCGTGCATGAGCGACGCGGGGCCACACTGGCGCTGCTCACGTCAGCGCTGGCTGTGGAGTTGTGGAGCAGTGGCGAAGGCGAGTGCTGCCCTTTTTTCTTCTCTGAGTGTTTGTGGCGGCTGTGGCGGTAAGGAGAGCTGAGAAGTGAGAGATAGGAGGTGCAAGCCATGCTGAAGGTGACCGGCGCTGTCGGTTGGCAGGATAAAGAGCAACACTATATGATTCGGGATCGTCTGTCGCATCCTCTGTTTGTATATGGCCATGACGCTTATGCGGGGCTGCGCATCAAGAAGTACAAGGTACGCTTGCCCGGGTGCATGTGAGCGGTCGATACACTTGCCCTGAGTGGAAGTGGCGCGAGCTGCGAGGTCGTAAGCCTATCCCAGAGTGAAGGTTCTCTTTCCTGCCGCACACTGCGGATGGATGCCGGCAGAGCACACAACCACGTGGCGGCCCACACATCGGTGAGAGGGTCGGGCGGAGCTGTGAAGGGCTCGAAGGGAAGCTGCGCAGGCGATGTATGCCACAGGCTACTCGAACTCCTGCAATGAAGGACATCCCAAAACTAGTAAAGGCGTTGATTGGCATCACAAGCCCCTCATATTCGATCTGCATCAGGTTCGTGTGCTCGCCGTCCTCAGATTTGAACCGCTTGAGCGGCTGTTATGTGCTCTAGTTGCTTGGGGGGGACACTCTAGCTCTCTCAGAGGGTGGCCGGTCACAAGCATGGCAGGGGCGAAGCTAATCCTCTGGTCTCTTCTTGGCCAATGGCAGAGGAGATATCCTGGTCGGAAGCCAGAGGTGAGAGGGCACGATGCAGGGTGTGACCTGTGCGCTTCCTGGGCTGGGGCGCGTGGCCTCAAACTTAGCACAGGCGTGAGGTTTGGGGTCCTGGGGTAGGATGAGGCGGAGACGACGCCTCTCGAAGACAACAAGGAGAATGCGGCCATCTTTGTATGTCACCTATTGCCATTGCCCGCGCTGCCCGCACCCTTGCTTGCTGCATCTCCGAGCAGTTGCAACATTCGGCAGCGCGCGACAGGGTGATCCTCTGTGCAGGAATATTGTGGAAGGATTCGTGGCGTGCCCTGTGTTGTGTGGGCTCCCAGCAGAGCGAGCGCTCGAGGCGACTGCGCCAGATTCACCGGAGGCTGCATGGAGCGTCCAGTTGTTTGTTTGCAACGACGCGCAGCGTGCAGGGGCGGAGGATCCTCGACTACTTGGCAGCTCTAGGCGACAATCTGATGAGCTCAATATGCAGAAAGAGAGGGCTCGGTGCGCACGGGTGAGAAGAGATGCATATGTTGGAGTGGTGTCTGATGAGAGGAAAAGGGTTTTGCTCGCTGCTGGCAGAAAGAATTTCAGGAGTATTTCGATGTCATCGCGGCCATGACGCACGAGGATAAGGTGGAGATCGAGGGTGGCTTTGATCGTATGGTGACTTGCTGCAATCCCCGGATGCCCACTGGCTGCGGAGAGGGCCTGATCGACATTGAATCATCCAGCAACGCCAAGAAGTATTGCGAGCTGATTTTCTGTGGCTGTGACTCGTACAACGCGTCGTCGACATCCAACCTTCCCGGCAAGGTCCTCGACGTGGAGCACCGGGTGTCTCAGTATAAGCCTAAAGGGTACGTGGGAATCGACGCCAAGGCATGGACCAGGCTTCACTTGAAAGAATATGCAAAGGTGCACTCCAGCTGCCACAGTCCAACGCCCCTTGATGGGTTGCCGCATGCTGTGCCCCCCTAGTGCATGCAACCCCCCCGCATATCCCCCCCCGCTGCTATGCATAGAATCTGCCTCCCCCTTGTCCACGCCGGGCTGCATGGAGCCTGCTGCTTGCATATTCGGGTTGTTGGAGTAGATGCGGTGCTGCGTTCCCGTTGCATCAATACATCGTGTGCTATTTTTCTTTGTGCATCACTACCGCAAACCCTTCGCAGTTTTGAAGTGTGTGTGTGTATGCTTATCCTTGCGATTCCTTTGGCACCCCGAAGCCACAGAAGACTGCACTATGTACCCACGCCGGGGATAAAAGGATTCAGCACACGCTTGGCGACACTTCTCCGGATATCCGGTGTGTGTGTGTGTGCTTATCCTTGTTCCAGAGACCAACAGTTGTTTGGCGACGATCGGTCACATCGTATCATCTTTCCATGCTGCTTTGCATTTGGGTTGGGAATATGTATGCGTTTGTGGTATCTTGTCACGGCCCCGCCCTGCTCTTGATTTGCTTCTCACATCCACTGGGATGATGGTGGGCTGGCTTTTGTTGGCCGATCTCATGGTGGTACCCTTCTGACGGGTACTGCCTCTTTGAGGGCGTCGGGGATTTGTCTGCGGCTCGCTATTTGGGAATGTGTTGGATTCGTCTGACGCTTCCTCCCTCTCTGTGTACAGTGCTCATGGTTATTACACGTGCCGGGGGACTCGTGTTCTTTGACCCTGATGTGAGGTACTGGCACGTCGCTGTGAACGGGGACGACCGCCGGATGGACGTGGGTTTTGGGAGGCGGTTGTCCCTGTGGTGCCATTCTGGCGGGCACTGCCTCTTGGAGAGCTCGGTGGATTCGTCTGCCTTTTCTGCAAGGAGAGGCAGAGGGTGGTGAAGTCCACCTTCTGTGTTTTCCCTTGTGGGGAGCACTTAGGTGCCCGCATGCTTTCCTTTTTTTGACATGAGGTGTCCATGCTGTGTGGTGTGACTGCATTCATGGCATACCCATGGACCAACGGGTCCCGTCCATCGACGGTGAGCCACTGGGGGGCATGCCAGCAGGGTCCGCTCACTCCGGAACCCAGAGACCAACGATTGTTGGACGATGATCTGTCACATCGTATCATCTTCCCATGCTGCTTTGCATCTGGGTTGGGAATTTGTATGAGTTTATGATATCTTGTCACGGCCCCGCCCTGCTCTTGATTTGCTTCTCACATCCACTGGGATGATGGTGGGCTGGCTTTTGTTGGCCGATCTCATGCTGTTCAATGTGCTTATCCTTGTACCGACTCCTTTGGCACCCCGTAGCCGCAGAAGACCAGCTGCACTATGTACCCACGCCGGGGATCAAAGGATTCAGCACACACTTCGGG
Organism: Cymbomonas tetramitiformis; assembly: GCA_001247695.2. Lineage (NCBI taxonomy): Eukaryota > Viridiplantae > Chlorophyta > Pyramimonadophyceae > Pyramimonadales > Pyramimonadaceae > Cymbomonas > Cymbomonas tetramitiformis. The sequence goes on from LGRX02030103.1 coordinate 14,347, forward strand.
ACACTTATCCGGAATCTCCGGAGCTCACTAGTGAAGAATGGGACCCCCTAAGCCTCGCTGAGCCACCCGAGCCCATCTGCATCCGCAACGCCGGCGCACTGCTGGCTTGTACCTGAAGCCGGTTCATCCCTGCCCCCCGATCTGCGCGAGCCATATCTCCACCACCAAGCCCACGCGCAGGACCACCCCTCTGCTCCCTGAGCCTCACTGGGCCACCTGAGCCCCTCTGCGACTGCCCTGCCGGCGCACTGCTGCTGTGTCTCTGAAGCCGGCTCACCTTGTCCCCGTCTCCGTTGCCGTCCACCTGCTCTCCCCCTTCCGCGTTGTCCTCCATGTACTGCCGCTCCCTGAAGTGCCACTGCGTCTTCCAAAGGAATCCATACGCTGCAGGTCCCAGCCCACCGTACACCTCCACCCCAAAGGGGATGAAGTGATGTGGGCGGACATCCCTGTACGTCGCCACCTTGCTCTCCTCTACCTTCTTCGCCGCCGCCCCGGGGGCCATCATGGCCGCTCCCAGGTGCGCGTCTGACATCGGCCGCGCCGTGGGCACATCAAACAGCACATGCTGGCCCGGTCCCTCCGCATCTAACACTGTCACATCCGGGCAATGGTTCCGTGAGTAGGTCAGGTAGCCCGCGAAGTCATCGTGCAATGCAGACGCCAAGGGATAGGCAGACTTGGCCACCTCGAACAGCACCCTCTGCAGTTTGTGGTGGATGAAAGAGTACCAATTTCCTCCCCCAGCCCCCACTCCCCCCCGGCATGCCAGTAAGTGTGTCCCGGTGGGATCCCGCTCTCCTCCACAATCGGGGCACTCCTCCACCTGGCCAAGGAGG
>LGRX02030104.1:0-49041 GCA_001247695.2 Cymbomonas tetramitiformis
CCCCCCGCCAGCGGCAGCGTCATAAGAGAACGCTATGGATAGTGGACCGCGATCTCGTGAGCCAGCCAGCGAATTCCATAACCATCCACGTGGACACCTTCCCTAGCCAGCCCGTTCTCTTAAGGTGTTCATTTTCCGAGAAAATGGACACTGAGAGCCGTGCGCAGCTTAAAGAATTAAAGCAATATTTTAATGACGATATTATATCTGAAACAGACTATCAGGAACTTAAACCTTTAAGACAAGTTTTGTGCAAAAAATCATGAAAACCCATCAAATATACCATATTTGTCAATTTCCCGGCAAAGTTTTCTTAGTTTAAGAAATGCCTCTCCAGCTAGGCAGCCAGCGGTCATTTTCCTTATTTCAGGCCATCTCATAAGTCGGAAAATCCAGTCAGCTTTTCTCATCGAGTTGGGTACCCCCCCCCGAAACGCTGGCTATTTCCTTAACGTCGAGTTTCCTTAAATGTGAGTGATTACTGGAACAGGAGCTTCTGGCGGAATAGTGATTACCAGGTCATGAGGCGAAAGTGGTTGCGCCATTGAGTCGAGATAAAACGGTGAATAACCAGTTGATGCAGAAACTGTGTTGTTAATTGCAAACTCCACCAGAGGCAACTTGTCCTCCCACGAATTGGCTGAAGTATCATTGCAACAACACCTGTGGATGAAAAATACCATCTAATCAGTTTATAAACCAGAGGATGGTGAAATCGAATCATGAATCAACAATTTGAAAAGTACCTGAGGATATCCTCGATGAAGGCATGGCTCCTCTCATTGGCAGCATTCGATTGTGGATGGTGTGATGACGTCATGGACAATCTCGTACCAGTAGATTTCCACAGTGTCTGCCAGAATGTAGAGGTGAATCTGGGGTCTCGATCTGAGATGATGTTCCTCGGAAGACCATGGAGCTTGAAGATATGCTGCATATATAATGAAGCAGTATGCTGAGCTGTCCAGGTCATGCTGAAGGGAATGAGATGACATCGATGAGAAAATTGGCACATTACCACAAATATACTGTCGTGCCCATTGGTGGTGATAGGCAGGTCAGTGATCCAATCAAGAGATACATCTAGCCATTTTGTCTTAGGCACGGAATATCGTATATGTGCCTGACCATAAGGCTTGTGTCGCCTCGTTTTCTGGCGCTGACAAACGGGGCACTCCCGAATGTACTTGATAGCTGCCGTTGTCATTCCTGGCCAATAATACCGGCTACGCAGAAGATGAAGCATACGATTTTTGCCTACATGACCAGAAATAGTGGCTGAGTGGCACTCATGAAGAAGAATGTGGCGAAGTTGTGTGATCTCACCGTCATCTGTGGGGACTTTAGCTGTTGGTGGAATGTACAGTTGTCTGCCATATATGGTCTTACGATAGATCAACCCCTGAATGAGCTCGAAGCTGTAGCTGCTGACTGACTGTGATGAAGTCGATGATGTCAGTTTAGCCAAAATAGTCTGTGCAAATGTATCACGGTCATATTCGGATATAATGATGTCGTGTAGCTGATGAGCTGATGAAGAAGATATAAGAGCAATGAATGTAGGATCTGCAGATGGCATGACCTCGCTGATGTCCATGTGCTGAAGACAATCAGTGAGTTCAAAAAGTGCAGAGATACGAGTGAGTGCATTTGCGACCTTATTCTTATCGCCAGCAATATGCTCTATACGGAAGTTGTACTCGGAGAGCTCATCCAACCACCGTGCCTGTTTGGGGCTCAGTGTGGATTTGGTCTGGAAATAAACCAGTGGCTGATGATCTGAGCGTACAATAGTCTCAGGAGCTCCCAACAAGATGTGGCGAAAGAATCGGAAGCCTTCCACAATGGCAAATAGCTCGATCTCGGGAATAGGCCAACGTCTCTGTGTATCGGATAGAGTGACGCTGTGATAGCCACATGGCTTCATACCTTTTCCTTGATCCTGGAGTATCACTTGACCAACGTGTGTGCCTGATCCATCGACCTCCATAATAGATGGCAGTTTCTGATCTGGAAGCTGTAGTACTGGAGCGTTTCAGATGGCACTTTTGAGGTTATCAAATGCCTGCTGCTGCTCAGATTCCCAGACAAACTCTGCATTATCTTTAAGGAGACGATTGAGCGGCTCGGCAACTTTGGAGAATTTTGGTATGAATCTCCTGAATTGACCAACCATGCCCAAGAATGACCGAAGGGATGACTTGCCATCTTTAGCCATACGGCGTAGAGGCTGTTTTCCAACGGTAGGACCATAAGACACTGGAGGCTGAATTGCCATAACTGCTCGGATTCTGTCTTCGATGATGGACAAGCCTGCTTCAGAGATGTGATGTCCGATGAAGTCTATAGATCTGACGAACAACTCCACTTTGGAAGGCCTGATGAAGAACTGGTGTTCTCTGCAACGCTGGAGAAACTGTCGGACATGACTCACGTGGCTGTCAAAATCCGGACTGTATACGATGGTATCGTCCATGAAAATGACAAGGAACCGATCGATGAAGTCGAAGAATGCCCGATTTCCTACTACACGTAGAGCTGTTGCAGGAGCATTGGTCAATCCGAAAGGCATGACTGTCCACTCATAGGAACCGTATCTGGTGCGAATAGCTGTTTTGTGAATGTCATCTGGATGTATAGGGATCTGATGGGAAAACTGATTGAAGTCAAATCTGCTAAACCATCGTGCACCTTTTAGCTGTTCAAGTAGGGTGTCGTGTGGTGGCAATGGATACGTGTCCTTAATTGTGATGTTATTAAGGGCTCGATAATCACAGCACATCCTCCACTTCCCACCTGGCTTAGGAGCGAAAATGATAGGACATCCATATGAAGATGATGACGGACGAAGGATACCCAAGTCGACATATTTGATGATCTGTCGTTTGAGTTCTTCCATCATGGGTACTGGAATGGTACGTACTGGCTGCGATGGTGGCTTGTGCCCAGGTTCAATGTTGATTCGATGATAACCACCTTCAAAACGTTCTGGCCTATGACCAGCTGGAAGATCCTCCTGGAATATGTCTGAAAAGTCTTCTCTCATTTGATCACGTGCTGCTGTGACCTCGGGGTCTTCCATAGTGGTGTCTGTGTCTGATGCTGTAAATACCAGTTCACCGTCGACCTCTGAGAGAAAGAAGAGATAAGCTACGGCTTCTTCAGCCGAACCACTGGATCGAATACGACGAAGGTGCTTTCTCATGGTGGTGGCGCTGACCAATTCCATTTCAGGAAGGTCATCTGAGCCTGGAGTCTGTTCAACTCTGGAGTCTGTTCAACTCTGGATAATACTGTGCGAATACTGGAGCCTGATGAATGCTTCCTAGTGATCGTCAGATTTTTGGTCTGAAAGTCAATGTGTGGATTTCTCCTCTCCAACCAATCTTGACCCAGAATGACAGTGAATGGTTTCATGTCAATGATGTAGAAATCTTCTGTATCCTTATACTTGCCCAGCGTAAATGTAGCCTTGGGAAGATAGGGTGTGCATGGTAGTTGGCTTCCTCCAGCCAATCCCACTGAGAACGATGAAGAGTCTGTGGGTGCTATACCAAGCTGAGCAGCGAACTGTCTGTCAATGAAAGTCGATGTGGCTCCTGGATCTACCAAAATGTGAGTACTCTGTCCATATACTTTCCCTTTGTACAACAACAGCTTCTTCTGTGATTTCAGCTGTGCTGTTTGAGACTGCATCTGTGCGATGTGCTCTGAGGGAGTGTCCATCTGCTGAAACTGCAATGTCAGACTGGAAAGGACTTCTTCTGAGATACTCTCAACCCGGCCACTTGCTTCAGTGGCATCTTCAGGCTGATCTACCCTCGGGGTGCTCTCAACACCGGTACCTGCGCAGTACCCTGAGAGTTTCCCTGAGGAGCTGGAGCTGAAGCTGGAACTGGAGCTGGAGTTGCAACTGCTGCATTGATGCTGTGCTGACTCTTCAGTTCCTTAACCAAGGTGTTGATCGTATTGATGAGTTTGCCGGACCCATCCTTAGCACCCTGATTCTGCTGCTGCTGTCTCCGATTCTGGAAAGGACTCTGAGCTGGTGGCTTACCCTTGATCTCCTTTCCATCTGGGGTCTTGGTGGAATAACAATCCTTCTCGATGTGACCAACACGACCACAACGATTGCAAGACTGAGGATTCTGTGATTTCCCTTTTCCTTTGCCCTTGCCTTTTCCACCTTTTCCCTTGTTCCGATTCTGATTGGAGTTCTGGCTGCCACTCTGATTTTGATTCCGATTTCTGTTGGATCTGTCATATGGCTTCTGGCCACGTCCTCTGTCCTTATCCTTCTTGGCTGGACCTCCTGACGACTGCTCCTTCTGACCCCGATAGTGAAGGGTTTCTGACTGCTTTGAATGAATGACATAATTCAAATCAAGCAGTATCTGTGTGGTTTCTTGCCACGACAGATTGTTCCTTTCCTGTTCTGTCAGGAATCTGAGTTGGAACTGTCTGCGGAGATCTGGATCCATACTGGTGACGAATCTATCCTTTATTAGCACATCATTCAAATCAACTGCTGCTAGAGAAGCCAGTGATGTGAATGTGCGCAAATAATCTGCAAAGGTTTGGGTTCCTTGAGACAGTGCCATAAGGTGTTTCTTGGCTACTGATCTCTTGTGAGGATTACCAAATTGTCTGAGGAATGTCTGTCTGACCATTTCATAGGTGGCATGTGGCTGTTGTGCCAAGACCTGAAAATAGTGTCTGTCGTTGTTCTGAATAAGAGTCAGAAACACTGTAATCAAGTCCTTATCCTTCACTCCTGGATAGGTGAACTGGAAATATCTGTCCACCGTGTCCAACCAGACTTCCGCATCCTGTCCTGATTTGAATTCCCTAGGTGGTGTCGTTTTCACCTTTGGGACCAAACTAGGTGGAGTTGGTGCTGGGACTGAATCTGTATCTGGATCTGTAAAAACCATAGAGGAGGATTATCTTCTGTGTACTCGTTTTCTGGTTCCTGAGGCTCATTGGCTGGATCCCTAAATCGGCTCATGTCTGGCTTCATACGACTGATGTTGTCATAGTAGCCTATCTGGTCATATCTGGTTTGTGTGTCGGCATAACCAGCGATCCATTTCGGGACTTTAAACCGGCTGAATGCATCATATGAACCAAGAATGTCGAAAAACCATGTCGATGGATCTGGGTCGATATTAGGAATCTCTGGCTCTTCCTCTTCGAGTGCAACCATCTAAAAACAAAACACAGCACAAAAATACCTTCAGCTAATCGACTAACTGAGTGTGTGTGATTTATATATATATATGGTATATCTGTATGTAGTACTTTTGTACATAATAATGAGGTAGGTATATATATATATATCCACCTGCTTCCCCCCCCCAAGGAAGTGTGTGATATAAGGCAGTTGTCAATTGCCTGTACCTCATAAATAGCATGCATTCCTTATAGGAAGCATCTGTTACAGTTTTAGGGTTGTTGCCCGATATATCATCATGCAACGGCACACTTGCAACGGCACACTTGCTCTGCTGGTGCCCGGCCGTTTTTGGCGTTGGCATCGCACAGGCATTGTGTGCTAGGGTAAGTCACGAGACAGAATGACGACGTGTCAGAATGGCGAGTGACGGGTACTATGACAGTCACCAATGACAGGCATTTATATGACCAGATGACGAGAGGTCTGACAGAAATGACTGACAGAAATGCCTGACCCGAAAGTGAGTTTTGAAGGTTGAGAGAATTGGTGGAAACCATCCCAGAAATGGTGGGAACCATTTCATATTCAAACAGCCACACAGAACTGGAGGGAAACCAGGAGAGCCCCAGTTCTTGCCACATCATCAGATCTATGACTATTCAGTAATTCAGAGCAGAGATCATTGTATGACTGGCAGCTGCAGCCCAAAGGCCAAATGACAAGACCTGTCATAGGATATGTGAACATGAAGTGACTGAGCACTGTGACTGTCGAATTCGGATGAGATCTGAGGGAATTCGAGTCGACATGTTACTACTTAAAGAGCTGAACAAGCTCTCATGGGAGTTTTTGAATTAGTTACACATTGGCACTGACCTCTGGTGTCTTGTAACTTCAAACAGTGAAAGTTCATCTAAGTATAAAGAAATATCCGACAGTATACAAAGCATTCCGATATCAACCTATGGTCCTAGTACCATATTCCCTGTAAGTGTTACTTGCACCCTTGTGAGACTGGTTCAGTCCTCACAACCGAACAACTGGTATCAGCGTGGTCGTGGTTCACGACTTCCGTTAGTATCTGCGTTCCACAACGCGTTGTACAAACACAATTTTAGCCTGAATCTTCCGCCCTTGGGCGAAGGTGTCGTGCCTCAACCAAAGCACGACCTGTTCCTCTGAGAACACACTATATCTGCATATCGTACCGACCTGTGCCGCATAATTACGACTGTGCAGTTTGCCGCTGGGCCAACTTTCCTTCTCTGAGCGACCTTTCCGCAGGATTCTTCGCGCGATTGGAATTTTGCCCTGAAACGAAATCGTGCCTCACGCAACCAAAGCACGACTTGTTCTCATAAGAACACTACATATCTGTTAATTATCTCGACTTGTTCCCGCATAATGATGACGACTGCGCGCCTTCCGAAATTGTCTCGTACCAGCGTGTGAATTTCTCCAGCGACCTTTCCGCAAGCCGGTGAAATTTCAGTTTAAATCGGCAAATTCTCGCTGGGCAAGTTTTGACAATTCTTGAAACGACAGACGCCGTACGACAGTACCTGAACTACCAGCTCAGCACCGTATTTTGGTGCCCTTCTCCTCGTGCGGTGATCTTCCTGCGCAATTTGCCCCCTGGTGGCGAAATCGTACGGAAATTAACGACTACCGACGCCTCCTCCTTGCTGCCGTTTCCGTGCGCAAGGCTGAGAGCGTAATCGACAGCAGCTGCGTTTTGTTACGGAAGAAATCTTCTTTTCTGGACAACCTTTCCGCAGGATTTATTTTTGCCGGCGGTTTGTACCGGTGATTAAACATATTTTAGCCGAAATTATCGCCAAAACGCGTCTGCCGTACCGTAATGATGATGAGCACTTCGAATGACTACGGAGCACAACAGCCCGTCACTGGTGCGAGCGTATCTCCGCGACCAGTGACGTCTTTCGGGCCGGCAGTGTCGGAATTGGGCGCCCACTTCGGGGTCCCGCCGTCTGCCGTACAACACACAGCTGGCTTTCCGCCGTTTCCGTACGACTACAGCGGACAATTTGCTGCGTACCCTCCGGGTGCTGCTTTCGACGCCGGGTTAATGATGACACCGCAGCAGCAGATTTTTCCACAACAGCAATTTGTGAGCCAGTCGCAATTGCAACCGCAAACCAGGGCTCTTCATGAATACTTTGATTAGATTTGATTAGTTTTAAAATGCTTAAATCATAATTTGATTAGTACGGTGAAGGTCCGAATCATGACTTGACTAGTACCGCAATCGTCCAACTCATGACTTGATTAGTACGGGGTTGGTCCAAATCATGACTTGATTTTTAGGAAATAAGGCCTAATCAAATCAAAAATCATGATTACTAGTGTGATTAGTACCCATATTGGTGAACGTTTTAAGTTCAATTCACATTGCATTTATTTCCCGCGATAGGCCGCGCGCAAGCACGTGGGAGGCTTCTCATCTCCGGAATAAATTGTGGGCTGTCGAACAGACCTGACGCAACGAATAGATGGCTAGAACTGGAACTGCGTCAGTCCGTCGGGCGAGATCGGTCGGGTGGCGCGGGAAAATCGTGCATAGTAATCACGTTTCGAATCAAGTCATGATTTATAGGCTCGCGACGAAATCATGACTTGATTCATAGGAAAGGGTCCAAATCATGACTTGATTAGTACGGTAGGGGTCCAAATCATGACTTGATTAATAGAAAATAAGGCCTAATCAAATCAAAAATCATGATTACTAATCCTATTCATGAAGAGCCCTGCCGCAAACGTCGCAGCAGCTGGAGTTTCAGCAATTCGTGCACCGGCAGCAACTGGAGCTGCAACGACAATTGCTTTGGCAGCAACAGCAACCGCACCAGCACCAACTGCAGCCGAGATCGCTATGGCAAACGCAGGTGCCGGTTGCTTCCGTTGCAGTAGGACCCGTGTCACCGGTTCCCTTCGGTGCCTTCACACCTGAACCGGTGCAGCCTTCCTCTACACCTGCTTTCCTTGCTGCTTCTGGACAGGCACCCTTGCACCCGGGCCCTGTCAACCCTGCAGGATCTACCAGCCCTGAGGGGGGGGAGGAGAACCAACGCCAGTAGGACCCTTGCCGCTGGCTTCACAGCTCAGCGCTGGTTCCTGCACAGTATCTCCTGCAGTGTTCTTTACTGACGTTACGCAGGGCGGTGCTCCTGACCCAGCGATTTTGTCTGCGTTATTGACTTCGGGACCTGCGCCTACCACTTCTTGCCCAAAGATGGGGGATTGGGTCCCCATGGCAACAGGGGCCGCCGGAGGCCCTGGCCAATTTTCTGCGACGTCAGTAACAGAGGCCAGCGATGCGGTGTCTTGCCCGACGATGGGGGATCGGGTCCCCATGGCAACAGGGGCCGCCGGAGGCCCTGGCCAATTTTCTGCGACGTCAGTGACAGAGGCCAGCGCAGCGGTGTCTTGCCCGACGATGGGGGATCGGGTCCCCATGGCAACAAGGGCCGCCGGAGGCCCTGGCCAATTTTCTGCGACGTCAGTGACAGGGGCCAGCGCAGCAGTGTCTTGCCCGACGATGGGGGATCGGGTCCCCATGGCAACAGGGGCCGCCGGAGGCCCTGGCCAAAATTCTGCGACACCAGCGACAGGGGCCAGCGTAGCGGTAGCAACGCCAGGGGGGGTCCAGCAGCAGCCAGCAGCAGCAGCAGCTAGCGAGGGACGCGCAGAACGAACCAGGAGGTTATCATCGGAGCGCACAGAGCTGCTGATTCAGCGCAGTAGAGCCATCGCAGGTGCTGCCTCAGCTGCCCGAGCAAGCGCCGCCCCAGCCGCTCACGCAGGTGCGGTCCCAGCGGCCCACGCAGGCGCTACCCCAGCAGTCCACGCAGGCGCTACCCCGACTACGCACGCAGGCGCGGTCCCAGCGACCCACGCAGGCGCTGCCCCAGCGGCTCACGCAAGCGTCGCCCCAGCTGTTCACGCAGACGTTGCCCCAGCAGCCCACGCAGGCGCTACCCCGACTGCGCACGCAGGCGCGGTCCCAGCGGCCCACGCAGGCGCTGCCCCAGCGGCTCACGTGAGCGCCGCCTCAGCCGCTCACGCAAGCGCTGCCCCAGCAACCTTGGCAAGCGCTGCCCCGGTAGTCCATGTGGGTGTCGTTCCAGCGGCTCACACGAGTACTGCTCAGCTCAGCTACGCTGATGTATTTCCCCAGCTGCTAGCACCCGGTAACCCTCCAGCACCGATGCCAGCGTCAGGTGACCTAGTCAGTCCAGGCTTAGTGACTGCATTGGAGGCTCATGGGTCGCAACTGCAAGCAGGAGTACGTTCGGTCAGACAGCTGAGAGAGACACACGGGTTACAGCCTGCGGACTTGCCAGTTCACAACCCGGACCCAGTTGCACCCGTCAGCGGCTCAACCTCAGCACCTGCAGCCAGTACGCCATCCCGATCTTCGACCAGACACCAGCATAAAGGCCCAGGAAGATTGTCTGAGCAGGATGTTCTCGGTAGAGTTCATAGCAGGAAAGGGCCAGATCAGAAGGTGAGGGTGCTGAAGTGGACTGAGGATGACAATTCCTTCTGGAGCGACCATAGTGGGGAGAGCGCTGGATCTCAGCAGAGTACCCCAGTTAGGCTGCAGTTGGTGGCAGCTACCAGGAAGGAGAGAGAAACCCTCGTACGTTGGTTTAATAATGAACCACGTACCCAGCCTGGCCGTTTGCAGTTGTACGCAGACACTGTGACAAATCTGCAGGACTTGAAGGACCAAGTGAGCTCGAGGGAGTACGCTCGCATGTTGAGACATGGAGCTCTCAGACACGAAGGAGGAATTCCCGTTAAGTTCTTCGCGGGAATTAACTTCGGACGAGCACGACCTCTGAACCGACGAGATGAGCACCCAGCTCAGAGCAACAGGTTTGCTGTGCTCCCTGTGGTTCCGTCACGGATCAGTCAGCATCATTGGTGGCAGCACCCAGCAACAGCCAGTCAGCCCAGCAAGGATTCCCTGAGGATGACCCCAGCAGCAGCAGCAGTGACGACAGTGGAGAGCGGAGCAGAGGGCGGCGAAGATTCAAGAAGAAGAAGAAGAAGAAGAAGAAGAAGAAGAAGAAGAAGAAGAAGTCCAAGAAGCCCAAGAAGCGAAGCAAGTTCACAGCTGAGGAAAAGGGAAAGGCTAGGGCTGCTGTAGCGGATGAGGAGAACCACTCCCTGACGCCAGAGATGGCGGTAAAAACCCTGCTGAAGGACAAGGCTCTTAGAGACCAGGCCTTCGAGTGTTTGCCTGCGGAGAGACAGCGGGCTATAGCCAGTGCGAAGGCTGCAGGAGAAGACGTGCACTGGGAGCAAGAAGGGTGGGAAGCTATGATGGCTGCCCAGAGGACAGTGCTGCAGGAGAGGAGTACCCCGCACCCGTTGCCAGTGCGTTCCCCCACACCGAAGGACACAGACTTGGAGTGGTACGAACACACCAAGGCCTTACATCCAACGCTGAGTGAGGATGAGGCATGGCAGTTGGCGGTGCATAACCATTCTGGAGCCAGTACAGCGCAGACCTCGGGGACAGGAGGGGGGGTGTCGAGTTCAGTATCCTCAGCACAACCTTCGAGCTCGGAGATAGCAGCCTTGGAGGAGTGGAGATACCCCTCAGCTCCTATCACTGTGGAACAAGGTATCCGGGACCACGTGAGGGTGCACAACTCGGGGGTGGAAGAAGCTACCGCCATTGCAGCAAAGTATTCCAATTTAGCTGTGATTTATGGGCACGCAAAGAACCATAGAGTTCGCGAGACCCTGCCCAGTCCAGTGATGCAGCTTATAAGCGACACAGGTCACACGGTACCCGAAGGCGCAGGGTGTGTCCGGTGTGGTCGCTTACTGCGATCGCCCGAGGGCCAGATCCGGGTCACCCCTGGATTAATCTGGGATGTGATGCTGGGTTCCAACCGGACCTGCGCGCAGGTGCCTCTTTGTCAGGAGTGCACCAAACCCCCCTGGACAGGAGCCTTAACTCAGCTACCCATCATTCCCACTCCCGATGTGACAACGCCACAATCTCAGCCGCGGAGTACTAGCGATCAGCAGCCCCCGCCAGATCCAGACCCTCCGCTCCGCAGAGACGCACCCGAGCAGGAACGTGGACCCCCGCCTCGCAGAGACGCGTCCGAGCAGGAACGTGAACCCCCACTGCGGTCAGAGACCGATCCAGCACGATTGGAGCAGACACGGCTGAAGAAGCTGGAGGCAGAGGACAGACTCCTGAGTACTTTACGGAAGCTAAGGGAGCGCATCACTACGTACACGTGTCCTCTAGACCAGACGACGGGAGAGAAGTCATCTGGTCATCTGCTGCAGCCGTTAAAACTTTTGATGAGGGAGCTGCAAGATTACTTCAAGGAGCCGCAGGTGAAGAGGGCGCTGACCACGAAGAAGATGAACGAGGACGACGAGGGAAGTGAAGCCACGGTCACCACGGTCTCTGAAGAATTACGTTTGATCATCAGAGATAGGGTGGAAGGATCAGTCCAAGGGTTGCTAAACCAGAAGGTTCTGACCGGTCAGATGAATACGTTGGACGATCTGATCGGTACCCTCGCTCGATCTTGCATCAGCGACGCTCACCTTAGCATTCTGCCCAGCATGTTGTCACGGTCTCGGCAGGCCTCTGGCAGGAACGCAGGAAGGAACGCGCGGACCTTCCACCACGCTCTAATGGAAGCGTTCGAGCTGATGGAGTCCCTGCATAAACACGGAGTCACCGGTCCAGTCAGCAGAGCCTCATTACCCGGCATCTTCCTCAGTGGACTGACACCAGAGTTGCACGCGAGAGTTCATAAGGAGCTGTTGGGCAAGGTGGACTTCCATCAGTCAACTGGACCAGCTGGGTGGGAGGCGGAACTGCTTCGCATATACGTGGAGCAGGCGACATTGGAGGAGCGTCGGGACCCGGTGGGACTGAAGGCAGCCAGGGACCAGTCCCCCTTTCCAGTGGCTGCGCTGGTTGAGTGCCTCGATGAGCACGTGGAGCAGTGCTACGCTCTACCGACAGCGCCAGCAGAGGTGGAGGGCAGGCAGCTGCCTGGATCGTCCACGTACACTGGTTGTAGGAAGTGCAAATCTAAGGAGCACTTGGCGAGGGACTGCCCGCAGCAGCACGACCAGCAGAAGAAAGCCGCATGGGTGAAGTGCATCTGGGATGAGGCGTTCGAGACCCTGGAGAACTCTGGCGCAAGCCTGGAACTTATGGAGGAGACGTTCGCAGTCATCGCACAGGAGAGGGGTTCAGATTTTGGCGAGGGAGAGGCCGCGGGGGCCAGTTCCTCTCCCGGTCGCAAGGCATAGGTCCCGGAGCCAGCAGGGGGAGTACTCCGCCCCTTGCTGAGGCCGACAGGAGCGGGACCAGGCCTCTGGAGGAGGGGTCTGCGAGGGGGCGACACAGCCAGCCCTACCGGTGGAACACCCATTTCAGGGAAGACCACCGGATGAGGTATGGTCCGGGACCGGCTCAGAAGGCGACTGAGAAGATGAAGCGAGCGGTGAGGTGGCTGAAGAGATCCCACCCGGTCACAGTGGTGGCTCCGAGCGAGGCTGAACCAGAAGTACCACCAGCACAAGCATCCACCCCCACAGAGGTACATATCAGATTCCCCCTGTTTGGGCGAGGGAGCCAGGGACACCCTTGTATCAAAGGTGTGTATCAACGTGCGTTGCAGCCATCAGGTGCTAGACGGGTAAGGTTCAGAGAGGAGGCGACGCCCCGGCAACTCTTCGGACGCGCGCTGAGACGACGGCTAGACCGCGCCAAACCGCCGCCACTGTCGCGAGCACAACAGCGAGTGCAACGTGACAAACCAGCAGCGTGGGAGGCAGCCAGGACACTGACGAGCAGGCGGCGGGAAGCAGAGGCCCTACAAAATAAGGATTATTCCAAGGGCTTGGACCGTCGGCTTGGAACCCCATAGGACCCGGTAGGACAGGGATGTGTTTGAGAGGCGTTGGCGTTAACACTGGGAATTCCAAGGGCTTGGACAGCAAATGTCCAGGTCCAAGCCCCGTCCAAGCCGCGGTCCAAGGGCGTGGACCTGGACATTTGCTATCCAAGCCCTTGGAACCCCCTTGGAATTTACATAAAATTCCAATCGGTTTCCAAGCCGTTGGACCGTCGGTTTGGAATACCGTAGGACCCGTCTGGACCGTCGGCTTGGAACCCCGTAGGACCTGTTATGATTGATATTTCCAATGGGGTTCCGGCGGCCTGGACGCGGCTTGGACCAAATAATAACGACATTCCAAACGGGTTCCAGCGGCTCGGCAACAGCTTGGAACGCATTAGGACCCGTTTGGACCGTCGGCTTGGAACCCCGTAGGACCTGTTATGATTGATGATTCCAATGGGGTTCCGGCGGCCTGGACGCGGCTTGGACCAAATAATAACGACATTCCAACCGGGTTCCAGCGGCTCGGCAACAGCTTGGAACGCATTAGGACCCGTCTGGACCGTCGGCTTGGAACCCCGTAGGACCTGTTATGATTGATGATTCCAAAGGGGTTCCGGCGGCCTGGACGCGGCTTGGACCAAATAATAACGACATTCCAAACGGGTTCCAGCGGCTCGGCAACAGCTTGGAACGCATTAGGACCCGTCTGGACCGTCGGCTTGGAACCCCGTAGGACCTGTTATGATTGATGATTCCAAAGGGGTTCCGGCGGCCTGCGAATCGGTCCAGAGAATTATCGTTCTATATGTCAAGCACTTGCTCATAGCGTTCCGCTCTCAGATCGGGAAGTTCCAAGGGCTTGGAATTTCGGAACACGCTCCCGTGTTGCCCAGAGACTGGGCCTATGGGGTTCCAAGGGCTTGGAATCTTTTGAAACCCACGCTCGTGCTGCGCAGAGACCGGTCCTATGGGGTTCCAAGCCGTGGAGCCTCCGGGCTCGAGCTTCATTCCTCGTACTAACAAGGTCCAAGGGCTTGGAATCTTTTGAAACCCACGCCCGTGCTGCGCAGAGACCGATCCTATGGGGTTCCAAGCCGTTGAGCCTCCGGGTTTGAGCTTCATTCCTCGTACTAACAAGGTCCAAGGGCTTGGAATCTTTTGAAACCCTCGCACGTGCTGCGCTGAGACCGGTCCAATGGGGTTCCAAGCCGTTGAGCCTCCGGGTTCGAGCTTCATTACTCGTACTAGCAAGTTCCAAAGGCTTGGAATCTTTTGAAACCACGCCCGTGCTGCGCGGAGACCGGTTCAATGGGGTTCCAAGCCGTTGAACCTCCGATTTCAGACTGCCGACCTCAGACTGGAAAGTTCCAAAGGCTTGGAATTGTCTAAAATGAATTCCAAACCGTTGGAACCGCCTTGGACCGACGACTTCGGTCATACGTAATCCGAGGACATAGGTCCAACGGCTTGGAATCGACCAGGACCCATTGGACTAACAAATTTTGGTCCAGCCCCTTGGAACCCCGTAGGACCGTCGGCTTGGAACCCCATAGGACTCCTAGGGAAAAACCCAAAGCTTCACCTTGTAATTCCCGGCGGTTTCCAAAGGCTTGGAATTTTACCAAATATTTTCAGGACGGTTCCGGGCGCCCGGAATGGTGCCGTCCAAGCCTTTGGAATAATCCCTATTTTGTAGGGAGGTGCATCAGCACAGAGTCAGGAGTGCCATGGTACAGATGAAGGGCCGCATAGAGCACCTGCGGAAGATGGTGAAGGCGAGCAGGGAAACAGCAGCCGCCAGACCAGCACCCTGGCCAGATGATCCAGCGCCGGAAGACTCCATCACCAGGTCTGCCCGCTGGACTGCCCTGATAGCGGAGGCCGGCACTTACCACCTACCTGACGACAACTCTGACGAAGAACTGAACCCGCAGGAAGTGGAGCCAGGTTTGCACAAACTGGCCAGCATCAGGCCTGATATAGGCGTAGACGCGGGGGCGGGACGTTGGGGAGAGTGGCTGGACGAACATGTGCTAGCTGCCATGGACGCGTCAGGGCCCACTCTCATGATCTTCTGGGCGTGGATTGGTAAGGTGAGAGTGAAGGTCCTCATCGATACCGGGGCCTCCTCCAGTTTCACATCCCTAGAGACTGCGAAGAAGCTCAAGCTTCAACCATCAGTCCATGAGAAACCAATGCGGGTGCAGGTTGCAGATGGCACAGTCTACGACGCCAACTCTTGCATTCGACCCAAGCTCACGGCGGAGACGCGGAAGGGAAGTTGCGCCAAGCAGGTGACTCTGCGAGTGATGCCCTTATCCTTGGGTGTGGACGTGGTGCTGGGGGGGGACTGGTTACGAGCTCAGCGGCGGATCACCTTTGACTATGCACAGTATGGGAGTGTGCGGTTTGGCCATGGGTCACAGAAGGTAGTCATTGCGGGGTGCAATCCGGGGTCCTCGAACTCGGAGAGGGGCCAGGCTATGGGCCTAGTGGAGGCTCAGCTAATCAGCACCAAGCAAGCTAGGAAGCACTTGCGAGCACTGAAGAACAGCGGGCAGGAGGCCTACATCATGTACTTGGCGCCTGACGGGACCTTCAAGACGGAACAAGCCTCCGACGACCCAAACTCTCCTTTGGAAGCAGCTGCTGCTTTGTCGGAGACCTCCTCCTCTTCATCATCGGAGTGTGACGTCGCCAGCCTGAGGGGGGGGGAGGAGACCTCATGCGAGGAATACGAGGACAGCGATGGCACGGAAGCAAGCATGGCAACTCTGGCTTCGGCCACTAGCTCCTCAGACTCGGAGGATCTCGACGCGGACGACGCAACTCAGGAGCTAGTCTGCGCAGTGCGCCCGGTAACGTGCCCCACTTCTGCCACTCCGGCATTGCTGGACTGGGGACCATACCCCGTACGAGCTCGATGGGAGGCTTTTCAGATGTTGCCCCGAGAGCGCAGGTAACACGCTGCGCGCGATCACGCAGAAGGGTTGGAGCCTGATTGGGAGAGTGAGGCTCACCAACTGTGGAGGACAGCGCAGGCGCTGCGGGAGTATAACGGTGCTCCATCAAAGAGAAAAGGGCGTAGACGACGTGCACCAGCAACAGCAGCTCCAGTGATGACGGCGGCTGAGCAGGTGCGGAGCGGTGGTGAGGACAACGAAGCCGAGCAGCGGAGCCGTGGGGAGGACGATGAGGCCGAGCAGCGGAGCAGCAGTGGAGCCAAGTTCAAGCAGACCCCAGCTCAGTCAACCCCTCCTGACGAGGAAGACGCTGAGGAAGTCCCACAATGGATATGGGACGAGCTGGCGGAGCTGAAGAAGGCATAATTATGTGGACGTGGTGGGCATGGAGCTTCCCAAGGGCGTCGTGGACCGCGACCACAAATCGCCGCTGCGCGTGGACCCCGAGTACCGTGATGGCGCACGACACAAGAGGTGCTACAAGCTGTCCATGGAGGAGTTGCGACAACTTCGTGGACAACTGGACGAGCTCTTGGCGAAGGGTTACATCCGCCCCTCATCCTCACCTTGGGGCAGTCCGGTCTTGATGGTACCCAAGCCCTCGAATCCTAAGGAGCTACGGCTAGTAATTGATTACCGCCAGATCAATGAAATCCCCGTGAAGGACCGTTATCCTCTTCCCGATGTACAGTCTCTCATTGATGACCTGCAGGGAGCGACCATCTTCTCCACCGCGGACGCTCTGTGGGGATTCTGGCAAGTGCCCATGGAAGAGGACGCAATCGAGAAGACGGCGATGACTACGCCGTTCGGAGCTTATGAGTGGCTGGTTATGCCCATGGGGTTATCAAACAGTCCTTCTTGCTGGCAGCGTATGATGCAGAGTTACCTAGGACACCTCCCTTTCGTAAGAGTGTTCGTGGACGATATCATGATCTTCAGCCGCAACCCAACTGAGCATCTCGGGCACTTGAAGCAAGTACTGGAGGTCTGTCGCCAAAATAAAGTCAAACTGAAGGAATCGAAGTTGAGGTGCTTCAAACGCTCAGTACGATTCCTCGGGCACGTCATCGATCGTACAGGATGCCGACCCCAGCAAGACAAGGTCGCAGCCGTAAAGGATTGGCCCAAGCTGGAGACGGTCAAGCACGTGAGACAATTCCTGGGACTAGCTGGGTTCTACAGGCGGTACATCCAAGGATTCTCTGACCTGGCGCACCCGCTCACCAAGCTGACCAAAAACTTAGTGCCCTGGGAATGGGGGCCAGATCAGGAGCAGGCGTTTGAACGGCTCAAGACTGCCCTTACCACTGCACCGACCTTGATCTTGCCCGATCAGGAAGCAGCTCATCGTGGCACCAGCCCCTTTGTCGTGCAGACCGATGCGAGTGCAGTGGCATTAGCCGGCGTGCTGATGCAGGATCTAGGCAAGGGCCTGCAGCCCATAGCCTTCGAGAGTAAGCAATTCTCCTCGGCCGAGCAGAACTACCACGCGGGTGAACGAGAACTGGCCGCGATTCACCACTGCACCACACAGACGTGGAGACACTACCTGATCTTCACGGAGTTTAGGCTGATGGGGGACCATGCTCCACTGAAGTGGCTGTTTGCACCTGGACGTGAGCTCAGCCGACGACAAGCCAGGTGGTATGAAGATCTGGTGGAAGTGGGAGTGCATGCAATGGAGCACGTGCCAGGACGCACACTGGTGGTACCGGACGCTGCCTCACGGCGACCGGACTATGCGCAGGCGACAGCGCGAGAAGGGCTTAAGGAAGCAGGGTATGTGGACCCGAGCACCGACCAGCCTGTATCTGCGGAGGAGGGCCGAAGAACAGCGGGAGCTAAAGGGAACCCAGCAGAAGTAACCAAAGCCAAGGCTGAGGTGAATGCAGCGGTAAAGGAGAAGAAGGTGGGGAAGGAGGACCCTAGCTCTCCGTTGGATGCAGGGTTCAGCTCAGCAGACGAGGAGGACGAGGAATACCCTCCAGTGAGCCCTCCTGTGGTGGGCGGAGACCCCCGACCTGTGGCGCGACGCCATGGACACAGTGACCACGATGGCGGCAGCCTCTGCCCTTGCGGGCGTAACTACTAGAGCGGCAGCAGCAGGGCAATCAGCAACAGGTGATGACCCAGCGTCTCCCTTGGATGCAGAAGCCGTTCTGTCAGAGACACCCCCAGCACAGCCGCCTGCAACAGTTGCTCAGAAGCCAGCAGCGGAGCAGCAGCAGCCATCAGCAGCAGCGCAGCAACCAGCAGCACAACCGCCAGCGACAGCAGCAGAGCGGCAGCAAGCAAGTCCAAGGATCCGACCCGGAGGACCGCTGGTGGACAAGCAGGATTGGAAGCTGATCTCCTCGGAGTTCGCTAGGCTGCAGAGCAAGTACTCTCGAGCACTGTGAGGACCGTTCCAGGTGGATGCGTGCTGTGATGCTATGGGCCAGAACCGACAGGTGAGCACATTCTGGACTGATTGCTTGAACGAGCAGTGGAGGGGCCGTATCGTCTGGTGCAACCCCCCCTTCTCAGACACCAACGTGAGCATTGAGGACATTCTGCGACACTATGCATCTGAGGCAAAGCAGGACCCGTGCCACACAGCCGCCTTGTTCTTATTGCCCGACTTCCCTCAGGCGAGTTGGCGACCGTTGCTACGCGAGTTTGGCCTGGAGATCGTAGAGGTCATTCCAAGGGTGAACGAGCATGGTGAACCCAACCGACTGTTTACCTCACCTGGAGAGGAGAGGGGTCACCGCTCGGCTCTGCAGGAACTGCCAGTCCCATGGCCAGTGCTAGTAGTGATAGCCAGGCCGCAGAAACCATCCAGCAAGTTGGCCCCACGCGAGAGACCCACAGCGCAACCAGCAGTCACGCTCTCCGGAGCAGCAGCAAAGGTCAGAGACAAGTCGGGAACAGTGGAGCCAGGGGTGTTCTTGCGAGCGCTGAGAGCTGAGCACAGACGCAGCGAATATCTCAGGACCCTGAAGCAGGGGCTGCTAAATACCCAGCATCATCGCACAGAGCATTTCCGGTTGGTAAGCGACATCATCTGGAGAGTGGCTGAAGGGCGCTATCAGGTGGTACTGGCGCCGGACTCGCCCTTGCGGGAGCTAGTGTTGAGAGAATCTCACGAGGCACCATCCGCAGGCCACACCGGCAGAGACAAGACGCTGGAGCGGGTCCGAAGACGTTTCTGGTGGCCGCGAATGAACCTAGACATAGCGGAATGGGTAAAGACGGATGCGTGACGTGCCAGCAGACCCAGCCGCGACAAGGGTATCCCATGGGACTGTTGCAACCGCATCGAGTGCCAAGCAGGCTCTGGGAGGTTGTCAGCATCGATTTCGTGACCGGGCTTCCGATGACTCAGCGAGGGGTAAACGCCTTCACCACCTTCACCTGCAAGCTGAGCAAAATGGTACACGTGGTGCCAATGACCTACGACGACAGCTCTGCAGAAGTAGTGGTGAGATTGTTCATGGACGCAGTATGGCGATTGCACGGAGCTCCAATGAAGATAGTGTGTGACCGAGACCCCCGCTTTCGCGACGCCATGACTCAGGAGTTCATGCGACTGATGGGCGTCAAGGTAGCTAGCACCACTCCCTACCACCCTCAGAGCGATGGGCAAGCGGAACGCAGCAACCACACCGTGGAGCGTATGCTGCGCTGCTACGTTGCTGAGAACCAGGAGGACGGGGACCTCTGGGTGACACCTGTGGAGTACGCGATCAATGACTCCACGTCAGCAGCGACTGGATTCTCTCCCTTTGAGTTGGTGTACGGACACGCTCCCGCAACACAGCTGGACTTCTTCATGGACGCAGCCTTAGAAGGTGGGTCAAGACAAAGAAAAGGTGGGCGAGTAGCGGCGGATAAGAGAGGAACTGCGCACGAGCTGGCCAAGCAGTTCGCGCGGCAACTACAGGCAGCGCGGGTGAACCTGCGGATGGCCCAGCAGCGCATGATGGAGCAGTTCGACGCACGACACCGGCTACAGCACATTAAGGTGAATGATCAAGTATGGGTGGATGGTCAGCACCTGACTCTGCCTGGAGATCGGGGAATGAAGCCGAAGCTGCGCAAGCTCAGGCACGGCCCCTTACGTGTAGTAGAATGTCTGTACAGCGACAGG
Organism: Cymbomonas tetramitiformis; assembly: GCA_001247695.2. Taxonomy (NCBI): domain Eukaryota; kingdom Viridiplantae; phylum Chlorophyta; class Pyramimonadophyceae; order Pyramimonadales; family Pyramimonadaceae; genus Cymbomonas; species Cymbomonas tetramitiformis. Next base: position 20,197 of record LGRX02030104.1, read on the forward strand.
CAGCAAGAGCTGCCAGAGCAGGACCGTGGAGCTCCGTCAGCGTACAGATTAGAGCTACCCGTGCATTGGAAGGTGCACGACGTGTTCACAGCAGATCGGCTCACCCCAGTTCAGTCGGGAGCCAAGCACTTCGTGAGTAGGCGGGAGGAAGTGGCACCACCGCCAGTAATGGTAGAGGGTCAGAAGGAGCGCGAGGTGGAGCGCATCATTCGCACGCGCTTCAGAAAGCTAGGCGGGAAAACTGGCGGGTCAGTACAGGAGTGGTTGACCAAGTGGAAGGGATTACCACACAGTCACAGCCAGTGGCGGACCCGAGAAGACCTGGAGGGCAAGGGAGGCAGGCTGGAACCCCTAAGGGCTTTTGAGGCCGATGAGGAGAAGCAGAGGAGGGCCCCAGAGAAGAGGCGTAGGGAGACGCACGGTCAGCAGCTGGAGCAGAGGGCTCAGCTCATGGCTATGAGAGCCCCCACCCCGAAGGTTTACAGTAAGGGTGCCAGTCAGGTCTATCAGCCGCATCTTACGAAGGTGCAACATCCTGTGAGGATCCTCGTCCTCTTCTGTGGGACTGGGTCTGTAGAACAGCAGTTCCAACGACAGTTCGACGGCTGCGAAGTGGTGACTGTGGATATTCTTCCTAGGTGGCAAGCAACATGTACCGAGGACATTCTCCACTGGAACTACAGGCTGTAACCCCGACACTATTTCGACGTGATCTGGGCGAGCCCACCATGTAAGGAGTACAGCAAGGCCAAGACTGTGGGAGTACCGGACCTGGAGCTAGCTGATCGGCGAGTGAAGCGTACTCGGCAGATCATCGAGTACTACGACCCAGCATACTACTTCATTGAGAACCCAGCGGGAGATGCTCTGCGAGGGCTGCACACGCGATCTGTGATGAAGGGTTTGCCCGCTCCTCACCCCGTCTCCTACTGTAGGTATGGGACACCCTACATGAAACCTACACATATCTGGACGAACGCCGTGCTACCCGTACCCCTGCTGCAGTGTACCCAAGCAACACCATGTCCCGCGAGAGCTGTGCTGGGAAAGCACGAGACTTCATCGCAGGCAGGAGCTTCAGCGTCCAGAACACGAGGCATGGGGTCAGCGCAAGCAGTGTACGCGATTCCCCGCACCTTGTTGCACCATCTGTTCTGTGGACTGAAGTTGGGGAAGCGCATGAGCGAGGAGAGCGCAGCAGCAGTCATGGACATCATCGCCACTCTGACAGCGCAGACGGACGAGATCCCGATGCAGGAACAAGATACTGAGGTCTAAGACCCTCAGGGCGCAAAGCAGCGCAAGACCCGCAGAGCGAGAGGAGTACCAGGGCGACAGAACGTTGGCAGCGTAATTCGGGGACGGAGCCTCGGGAAACCTCCAGCGCGGAAGGGGACTCAGACCCAAGGACTGAGGGGCACGGGACCCAAGAACCCGAGGCTTAGAAGCCAGGGGGACTCAGACCCGAGGACTGAGGGGCACGGGACCCGAGAACCCGAGGCTTAGCAGCCAGCATCACTGTGCATGTTGTTGATCCCCAGACAATGTAAATGCAGGCGAACACTAAACGCTAGCGAGGACGTAAGCGCGCGCCTAAAGGGGGGGAGAGTTGTGCTACAGTAATCACTCAGTAATAAGAAAACCCGCCAATAAGAAAGTAGCCAGCTTTGCTGGGGGGGGGGGGGTACCCGATTTGGTGAATATTGCTGGCTGGCTTTTTTGAGCTATGAAATATGGGGTGATAAGAAATATGGGCGCTGGCGCCATATTTCTTATTGGTGCGCCGCAGGCGGAATTTTTTCAAAATGTCGCATTTTCACGGGTTTATCACTGAAAATTTAAGAAAATCGCTGGCTGATTGAAAAAAACATGACCCACTATTCTTACGATTTTCATAGGACGCTGGCGCTGGCGGGAGAGGGGGGGGTATCCAAGTTGGCGAATATTGCTGGCTGGTCTTAAATCTCCGGTTTTCTTATTACCGAGTGATTACTGTAGGGTAAGTCACGAGACAGAATGACGACGTGTCAGAATGGCGAGTGACGGGTACTATGACAGTCACCAATGACAGGCATTTATATGACCAGATGACGAGAGGTCTGACAGAAATGACTGACAGAAATGCCTGACCCGAAAGTGAGTTTTGAAGGTTGAGAGAATTGGTGGGAAACCATCCCAGAAATGGTGGGAACCATTTCATATTCAAACAGCCACACAGAACTGGAGGGAAACCAGGAGAGCCCCAGTTCTTGCCACATCATCAGATCTATGACTATTCAGTAATTCAGAGCAGAGATCATTGTATGACTGGCAGCTGCAGCCCAAAGGCCAAATGACAAGACCTGTCATAGGATATGTGAACATGAAGTGACTGAGCACTGTGACTGTCGAATTCGGATGAGATCTGAGGGAATTCGAGTCGACATGTTACTACTTAAAGAGCTGAACAAGCTCTCATGGGAGTTTTTGAATTAGTTACACATTGGCACTGACCTCTGGTGTCTTGTAACTTCAAACAGTGAAAGTTCATCTAAGTATAAAGAAATATCCGACAGTATACAAAGCATTCCGATATCAACCTATGGTCCTAGTACCATATTCCCTGTAAGTGTTACTTGCACCCTTGTGAGACTGGTTCAGTCCTCACAACCGAACACATTGGTTGAACGTTGACTACTTGGCGCTCGACACCGTTCACCATCGGGAATGACGCCGCCACCGCCTAAAACCTGCCCGAACCCTAACTGGCACATCGTGATTAGAAATGTAGAGTGTTGATGCCCTTCGCTGCTCCTAGCTGGGTTGGTGTAGCCCCTAGACTAACTCTGACATTTCTTCCTAGCCGCCTGCCCGGATGTACCGGCTGGCCCTGCAGTGCACCTCCCTCCTTCGGGGTGAGGTGGTGTCATGGGAGTGCCAACTTTCTCCCCCCATACGGGGGGAACAGTGGTGCCCCCTATGTCACCCCTCGGACGCCTGGTAAGATGTCACTTGCAGTGCCTGCCTGTTTGCTCCGCGAGTGTGTCACGGTCCTGCCAGCTTAAGTCCGACCATCATTATTGTATTACCTGACTTTAGCCGAGAACCGAAACCCTACCGCGCTGCTTTTCATTTTCCAGTGACAAGCATATATATCAATAATATCTGCTTTCACATCACATGCTCCGATGCCATGTCACCACCAGGTGCAGCAGCCGCCATGCCGCCACCAGCTGCAGCAAACAGCCGCAATACCTGCTGCCGTGCCTCGGGGGACAGGTTGTCCACCCCCGAGTAAATGCAAAGTACCCCCTGCTGAGATCCGGGTATCTAGGACCCCAGGCAGCCCTGACAGGCAGGCCTCTGAACCCCTAACTCGAATCCGTCCAGAGGTAGTGACTGTGACAGTTGGGGCACTGGTTAGTAGTTTCCGACACGTGCCGTTCCGACCGTTCCGACCGAGCGAGGTTTTAGGTTTCATTACTCAGTAATATATCTCTTCTTTATCCATATATATATCAGTCTTGTCTCTATCACTGTGTTCTGAAATATTATGTATCGGAGATATACCCGTAGTATATCGGTAGGCCGTGACCCCGTCCACGCTAATTCCACGTGTTTGTTTGGCCATGCTTGGCTAAACACCGCCGCTTGAGTAGGTGGTGCGCCCCATGGGTTCGGCGTCGGTAACCGTCGCGGGAGGTCTGTGATGTGATTTTGGGCTTGGCCGCGCGTAACGGTTGACGGGCGACGCATTTCTTTGTTCCGGTGAGGCCACTCCTCAGAGCCGATTGCCGGGCTTGATCACCCCAACACCGAGCAGAACCGCGATACTAGTTGACGCCGACATTGACTTTTCCGCCTTCATAGTCTCGCATATTGCCACCCGGCATTCCGACATTTTGATCTCCGCTAATCCTACGACCGACACGCACCCCGCCTAGCACCAACCTACTCTATAGGTATTTTGAGATGGAAACAATACACAAAGTTCGAAGGAAGCTTATGAAGGAGTCCGAGTTGGACTCTTCCATTAGGCTATTAGATGCAGTGCGCGACTCTCCCACGTGTCGCACACCGCCGGTTCCTTTTTTGCCTCATCCTCCGCGGTCCGAGGCGGAGACGGCCGATGCCCGCATCGCGCGTGAAAGGTATGAGACGGCCACCGACATTGTTGCCGCCATCTACTCCAAGGGGCGACATCGGAAATGGGCAAAGGCCATTCGCCAGCATCAGCTTGGGGGTGACCACTTCAACGACGGCACGGACGTTTCCACAGTATTCTGACTGACTAAGCAAACTAGTGCCAGCTGAAAAAGTTGGCTAAATTCAGATCGTCTTTAAAACCTGACGATCGAAATAATTAATGGTGGATGATCGCTCTGAAAATGTTGGCGAATTTCACGGAGTCTCTCAGGGACGTGGGATCGTGCAGACGTGGGATCCTCTTCGATCTCACGAGGTAGAGGGACTGTGCATTCTGAGATGAACACAGAACTCGTCGAGTTCAAGGAATTTTGGTGCGCCTGGGTAAGACATTCTCAGGAGGTGGAATGGCGTGAATGCAATCGGATACATGCCAGCGTGCATTGCTAGTTTGCCACCGTGATGAAACCCATCTGTTCCCTAGCCAGAGATGTGAAAGCGAATATTTATATAGGCCGTCGATTTAGAATCATGTCATTACAATCCGGAAAATATGACACGTCTACTCCTTCCACAGCTCATTGCGTGCCATTCTGAGAAAACAGCACCGACTAATTTAGTTGATATCAGTGTAAATGGCGGACGCTAAAGAGCAGCTTACTGAAATTTTAGCGAACTGTTCCAGCTCTGACGTTCAGGAAGTCCTAGCACATGCACTGGAACGTGCGCAAGTCAATTTGCGCACCTTGTTTGCTGGGGATGACTTTCTCGAAGAGATCCCGTTGGCATACTACACGCGAGGCCTGTCACAGACTGCTACGCAGGCTCTCGCCCGCAAAGCCGCAGAAGCTCTTTCCATGCATACTCCTACGGAATCCGGATGTGTGGAGCCAGGGGGTGCTGTGTCTCGTGGTAAGCCTAGGAGCCCCATATCAGTTCTCAAGTCATGGGTTCCTGTGGAAGGAACTTATGTGACTTCCTCTCTCACTGCTGGTACGAGTAGGTTGCGGAGAACGACAACTGATTCCTGTCGAACGATATCTTTGGGGAGCCTAGTGGAATTGAGGTCACCCGACAAATTTCGTGATAACTGGTTTGGCATCGTGCACAAACTGTACTTTCCAGGTCTACACGAACGCTTTACGTACCTTCTTTTGTGAAACATTAATTGTCACACTGCCCGCTGCTGTCGCCATATTTTTGCTGCCGAAAAATCCACAAGTGCCAAAGTCGCCCCACGCAAATGCGCAACCACCAAAAAATATCGCACGCAGCAGCTCGCAACTTAGATCCCCTAACTTAGACTCTTGTATTACCTTCTCTTGTGTTGCACGCAGTTCGTGCATAGGAACTTGTTATCTGTGTTAGGTCCGTCATTTTGCCCTTTGTATTTTTCGGCCTTCTTCGTTGACGGAATCGTCAATGTTCTTGCCCGCAGCGAAGCAGGTTGGAGACCGAGAGGTTATTGGTCGTTGCTATTGGGCTTTTGGACCGGAAGAGTTGCAGGACGTCTATGGGATCGCAGGAGTGAGAGATCTCTTTAATGGGGGGCCTCGCGCGGTATATGTATCATCTCTGGAAGTTGACTTCGCTTTGGAGGAGGTCTGTAAAGTTTCTTTTTTATATCCGTCGATTCTTGATATGGGAGCGCCAACTGACGTCTTCTATGACTCCTTCTTCGATCACGTCAAGAAGTCTTTGCACCCTCTTGACTTCGAGAGGAGGCTTGGTCCTTCTTTGCAGTGCATCCGTGCAGCACTGCTGCGCTCCAACTCGGTGTGACCACATATCCCTCGTTCCCAGTGTTATGAAGTTTGTATATTAGTTTCGTCTTCGTTTTATCGATGTTGAGCGAACATGCGGTGTGCTCGTTCATGCCTTTCGTTCTTTCAACAACAATTTCGTTAGCTGACATTTTTAATGGTGTGCTTGAGCGTGCAGTGTGCAGGAAGCACTTTCTTCGACACTCTGGAATCTGCGGTCACGCGCTTCTGTGCTTGCAAAAAACTCAGTAAACGTCCGCACTGCCCCTCGGTACAATTGTATTGCACCCGAGAAGCTCTGTTGTGCGCCCTTCCTGATGACCTCCTTCGCACCGCGAGCTCCGACAGGGGCAGCATCAGAATAGAGATCCCAACCGCTTCTACGTTGGAACCTGTCATGGGTAGCTTTGAGAAGGTTTATGCGGGGAAACGTGAAACGTTCTCTTACACAATCATGTGGCCTTGTACTCTTATCTACCGTCCCAAGGTCGACGGCGATCGAGTTCATTTCGTCATGACCGGTATCGTGAAAAGGAATGCGACTGGATATGTTCAATGGGACTCTCGTGAATGTCGTAATGCTGCACAACTAGACATCGACCCTGAAGCCAACCTGGATATATTTTACTCTGTTGAGTGAATAACATGACACCTTCAAGTGCACAAAGATACAACGCATATTTCACGGTACGTAGGTCTTACTATCCTTTATAAAACTTATTTTACACAAGAAAATGTTTCGTTTGGCTATTTGCTATTTGCTACTTCCTTTGTCTCTCTATTTCTTGCTTGCTTCAAAGCATTTGTGATGAGGACCTTCGATCGTAGGCTTTTCACTACTTGCTTCTGAGTTGTCACACTCTGCTTCCTGCGTTGAATCAAGTCCTTCTGTCTCTGAATCATTGTTTCATGCTGCCCGTCAGATATCATCTTTCGTAAAATATCTTCTTCTTTTTCAACCACCCGAGTTCTCCTTCGTAGGCCTTGCTCGTTCACAGTCAGATCGGGCACGGGTGCATGTTTCCTGTATTGGTCGAAAAACTTTTGATCCGGATCGGGCACTGACAAGTTGTGAGAGGTCCATACTGTGGGATCCCAGTCGCCCTTAAACTTGTCGAAGAAAAGTCGGAACTGTGTTTGCATAACTGACTCTGTTACTGAAAGTGTTTGCTGTTTAAACGCAGGTGCGGAAGTCTTATCAAAGGTTCCATCCTCACACTTCACGCAGAACGGATTTCCTGGCTTGAGTCCACGAAACACGTGCCCTGACATCTGCCAACTTGTTAAATGGTGCGCCTCTAAAGCTTCGTTCATGTCTTTTCCAAGTGAACGATTCAATATGTATTCACTTCCATGACAGGCAAGGTGGTGTATGTACCAGGAAAGCCCCTCGTCTGTGTACAGAGTTCGACAACAACGAAAAAACTGCCGGCATCGTGGACCGAACTCTTTCTTTTCTGCTGCGGTCGGCTCCATTTTTCTGCCCACCTCGAAGATCTTTTCCCACTGCCTCCACAAATCCGCAACTGGCCCCCGAGCATCTATCACAGGTACCCAGATTGCCGAACTGTGTATCACTGATTTGGTCTTGCGACCGTCGCATGATGGACTGTAATATGTCCCTTTGCCTGATTTGTCGATGTTCATTTGATATTGTGCACTTGCCGACTTCCAGGCTTGATTGAGTTGTGTAACCTTCTTCTGATGGATAGCGCGGTCCTGTATTTTCAATAAAAGCCACTCTGTGATCCGCATTCCAGCATGCAGAAAACATAGAGGTGCCTTTATGTGCGGTATGACTAGGAATTTGTCCGGACACTCTCTGTCCATGTTCCATTGTCGGTGAACACGTATGGTGGAGCCTGGCTTGAGCTTTGAAGCTCCGTTTTTTGGCAAAGGGCGTGTTACTGTAGGGCCAGACTTTTGTTGAGTTTTTGTATGTAACTGTTTTAACTTGTTCTCTGCGGTGGTCTGTGCAGGATTGATCACTCTGAGCTCGTTCGGAAAAATACCATGCGCGGCTGCTATCGAGTCCACAGTGTCACCGTCCTTCACGACGTAGAAGTCGAATACCACGTGAAGTTCACCGTATGGACAACAACAACGATGACAAGGTAGTGCATTTGCCATGTTCCCAACACCTCCTGCCTGAAATAATGCCCAGTGTGACGCCATGTCTGCGGGATAGTGTAGGTTCATCACTAGCTTGTGCACCTTGCCTGCTATCACAACCTCAATTGGTTGTCCATCCTCCAACTCTTGTATTCTTTTGAAAAGATACTTGCAGTTGCCTGTGAGGTTGCTTGCCTTGTCCTTCCCTTCCATTTCCAGAATGGTCCAACAACTGTGCGGGGATTGCCACTCGTCCTCGAGCCCGACGATCTTCGGACTTGCAACGAAAGAAGTGTAGGCGTGCTTGTGACTCTTACTGTGAAATTGAAAACACCCGAAGTTTGTTAACTAACCACGTAGCTTGGTTTTTGGTGTTGTACAGGCAAGCGAGGAAACGAATATTTGAAGGCGCACCTGGTGCGAGCGTCAAAGGAGATATTCCACTCTGTGATAGCCGATAAGATCTCCTTTTCATCTTCTGGGGTAAGCTCGCCCGAGGGATGAAGTCTGGTGCTTAGCCTGTTGAAATATGTAGGTAAAACGAGTGAAAAGAATTTATGAACGTCCACTTGATGTCCACCTGCAGAAGCCGTTTCTGTGATAGGGATAATAAGATCAACCACCTCGTTCTTAGTTTTTCGGACGTGTATGATTCTGTTGTCACACGACTTGTATCCGCGCTTGTTTCTGAAAATGACTTTCGCTAATTTTCTCCCCTGACTCATTGTCAAGTTGGCTTTGGTATAAGCTTGGTCCCACAACTCCGGATCGTTGATTTCGGCTTTGAAAGCTTGTTCATGTTTTCTCTTCGCGTGCTGTTCCATCTTTGCAGTAGTGATATTTTCCGATCGGTTTACAACACACGTACTCCCAGAGCGCCTCTCAAGTGCTGCTGAAATAGCTTTGACTTTGCCTTCTTCTCCCTTCCCAAACATCTTGCCTACCGTTTCTACCACTGGCTGAAGTATTTTTCTTGCCTTACAAGCACGTCGATTTTGCATGCACTTCTGAACTTCAGTCTTTTTTGCAACACCGGAATCTTTGCGGACCTTACGTTTCTTTGTGGGTGCAGGCTCATCAGGCTCCTGAGATGTATCCGGTCCGGATTCTGATGCAGGTGCTGTCGCTTCAGCTAGTTCCCTCCTCCTTTTCTCTCTGTATTTTAAAGCCTGTATGGAAGTGACGTTTTCTTTGTAGAATCTTGGTTCTGTTGGTCGATCGTCCTGAGCAGCAAGCTGCTTACGCCTACGTTCCCGCTGCGTTCTTTCACTATTGCCAGAGTACTTGCCCCTCTTTTTCCTCGGTTTGGCCTCTGCACTTGTAGGCGCAACCTCCATAGATGCGAGTGTTGGAAGGATCACAGGAGGTTGAGGCATCTCTGGCGCTGGAACTGATGGAAGAGAACCTGGCGTTAGAATTGATGGAAGAGAACCTGGTTGCTGTGTTGGCAGAGACAAAAAAGGTCTTGGTGCAATCGGCGTTGGATGAATATTATGTAGTGCAGGAACTTGTGAAAATCCAGCTTCGATCGGCGATCTTTGGGTTGTCAAAAAGTTTCCAGCGATCGATTGCAAGGGGTTTCTTGAGTAGCTCTCAGGAACGTTTCCAGTAACTGTTTGAGGACACATCGTCGGTATGGAAATCTGTGAAGATGGAAACTGTGTTGGGGGAAAGTACTCTCCGATCAGTGGATTTCTGTTGTGCTCCTGTCGAACTGGTTGCGGATGAAGGATGTTGCCCAACCAGTCAACTCCATCTGCAACTGCAACGTGCGCAGCAGTTCGAAACAAGTGGCTAGTTGGAGGCCTCATCTTTGAAAAATAATGCTAAGTTTCCTTGCAGTTAATAGTCTAGGTAATAATTGGCTACATAATTTTGTGTGGTGTTGGGTTCAGGTGTGATGTTTTTGAAGTGACTGACAGATATTAGAACTGGCATTTGAATTCATAACTTCCGTCAGCCTCGAAAACCCACAGATCGTCGTTTCATGATCGTAGATGGCATCGTTGTACATTAAAATGACTTCGATTACCGTCACACACTCGTCATGTCATGTCATTGAGTTTGCCAAATCAGAAATTTCATGCCAAGTCAGAACAAATATGCAGTCGATCCTACGTGGCAGCTGATAAACTAAATGCTCGATGCGAGATTCGAACTCAGAGATCGTTCAGACGATTTTATTGTACTGTATCGTAACTACAGTCTAAAGAAACCTGAATTTACTGTAGACGATCGCAGCCAGTAATTTTTTTGCATCGGATGGCATTGACGCGTAGACGATTTCGTTAAAATTAAAAAGCTGTACTCACTTTTAACAGTCAGTCAGAATTACGTGCGAAGCTGGTCAATGTTATCGTGGCCATCAAGTCCGAGATCTCCAAGGCTGGGTTGTCATGCGACGTCTTTGACCTCGACCACCCTACCCTTGGTGTACAACGCGTTGTCAACGAGCTCCTCTACGACACGCTCACGTACATTGTCGAGCCCGACTCTGTGGCTTACGGGTACCTGCTTGGGACCGACTCCGCGGCGGACCGGGATGGCCGGAGGGCTTTGATCGACTTGATTAAAGGTTGCGTTCCCCCCGCAGTTCACCAGAAGCACCAGGCAGAGCATTCGGCATTAAGGTACCCCGCCCAAGTCGACCTGCGGCCTTTGCTGGCCATGGAGCAGCGTTTAGTTCGTGAGAACCGCGCTGAGAATTGGACTCCCACAGCTGCTACGCGCAAGGCGCAGCTGTGGGAGAGCCTTGACCCGCCGTCTTTTATGCGGCGGTCAAGGTAAGGTATCCGCGCCTTCAAGATTTAGCGCATGTTTCTTTGGCGTAGTTGTCTGACTTGGTGTCCTCCATCTACGTTTCTTGGGAGCAGTACGCAGGCGGTACCCCTGGAACCGCTGCAGCGGTGGGGGTACTTGGCGACGAGAAGCCCGACCGCGACGACATCTATGGGAGGCTCCTCGCGAAGCTGGAGAAGATCGAGCATTTCATCAAGACACAAAAGCTTGGAGGTGCGCCGGCGGTTCTCCCCAAGAGAAACCGCAAGGGGCTTGACGGTTTTCGTGTTGGGGTGGGACCCGACCCTCGCGTCGGATTTAATCCCGGCGCGAAGAAGGCTATTCCCAAGTGCCCGCGATGCCCCACGGCGGGGGACGGGCACACGTACCACTCGTGGGCGGATTGCACCTTGGGTGGGAAGAAGCACCCGGCTGACTCGTCCACCGCGGCTTATTGCCAGCCGGTGGACGATTGCACCACGGAAGAGCTGCACACGCTGGCCCTGTGCCAGGTGTTTCAGGCGGCAGCGGATGGTGGAGCGGCGGCATTTGCGGCGGCGGTTGAGCAGCACGGTGCGCCCGCTGTGATGAGTGCTGGCGCGGCATCCGGTGGTGTGGACATCTCCGCCTACGGCTTCACCACCGTTGCATCGGGGGCTTCAGGGGACGACGAGATGGACGTCTAGGAGGAGCTCAGAGATCTTCGCCACCAAATCGGTGAGGGAATCTCCATGGGGCAGGGGATCTATCCCGCCCGGGCAGGAACTCTCTTTTGCGGGTGTCTCTACGGAGCCGCGGCGTCCGATTGTGCCTTCGGTTGGTGGTGGCCAGCCTTCCTTCATGGCGCGTGTACACGTTCCGACGGAGGAGTTCCCTGGCGGGGTTGAGATGCTTCCTATGCGGCATCACGTGCCGACGGTGCCGATTGACCCGCCGGTGTCTGCGGTGGCGTGCTCTTTCCCGCGGGAGGCGGCATCATTCGTGGAGCCCGAGGAGAAATCTCGGGCTCCGATCGACGACTTGTTTTCGGACATGGACGAGGAGGACTCACCTCCTCCAATCGACGGGGGGCCACGTGCGGTGACACCTTGCGGTGTTTCAGCGGTGCGCTCTCAACAGGTGGTGGGCTGCGGTGTGCCGCCCGCCCTTCGGCATGCGTCCATAATTCCTTATGTTGGCGTGCTTTATTGGACTGTTGTGTTTCGGCATTGCCGGGGCTGCGGCGGGGTTCGGCGACTTGGGCACCAACACTGACGGCATCTCCGTCACCAAAGACCCGGTGATGTGTAAGGGGGCACTTTGCATCTACTCGGGGGTAGACAAATTGTCCCCCGAGGCACGACAGCAGGTACTACAGCTGTTTGTTGCAGCTGGTGGTGGCATGGCGGCTGCTGCACCTGGTGGTGACTTGGCATCGGAGCATGGTGGTGTGACCACCTGGGAGGTTCTTTGACTTTCTGGATGCACACCGGTCAGGTGGTGGTGACCTAGTGTGTGGTTTTACTTTGACTTCAAGCAGTTTCTTCAAAATTTGACTGCTACAAGAGCTTCAATTTGTTTACCTGAGTTCACTGTTTTACACAAGCATCTTTATTTGGTATTGGCAGTTCACACAACCTGTTTGGCCGTGACTGTTTGTTTTAGCCTCGGCAGTTAGATCAGAATTGCACAGTAGGAGGTGTGGGCCAAGTGCCTTTTAACTATTCCTGCTGACCTGGCACTTTACTGCTAGGACTGACTGACAGTCTCCACCGCTCCTGTACGGAGGTGGTGTGCTGAGATCCGGGTATCTAGGACCCCAGGCAACCCTGACAGGCAGGCCCCTGAACCCCTGACTCGAATCCGTCCAGAGGTAGTGACTGTGACAGTTGTGTCACTGGTCAGTAGTTTCCGACACGTGCCGTTCCGACCGTTCCGACCGAGCGAGGTTTTAGGTTTCATTACTCAGTAATATATCTCTTCTTTATCAATATCTATATCAGTCTTGTCTCTATCACTGTGTTTTGAAATATTATATATCGGAGATATATCCGTAGTATATCGGCACCCCCTTACACATCACCGGGTCTTCGGTGATGGTCATGGAGACAGTGACTTTAGCCCCCCCACTGTAAGGGGGTGGCAGTCCCGTCTGCCTGTGTCACCCCTCGACCCGCGGTGCCGTCTTGCCTGGCACGGTCACGATCAGCTCAGAGAATAAAACACTCTCAGTATATTATTCAATTATCTTCGCACTGTGAAACCCGAGGCACCCGCCTGACAGCTTGCTCTAGGTTTCTGTGATATATATATATCCGCCCGACTCCGTCAATCATATATATATATTTCACTGTTTCCATCAGGTTATCGGTTCACCACTTAGTGGGTGTTTCGATTTTCGCTGCTCTAAGATCCCGCGAAACAAGCGGTTGCTTGCAGCGAATCCAGCTGCCTGCCAAGCTGAGCGCATTGCCAGCTTGTTCACCACCAGCCGCGTGTTTTTTACGGCACCGGCCCTTTTCCTCGAGCGGAACCAGCTCCCGGAATTCGTGCGGCATTCGCACAACCGACCGACCAACATTCCACGTTACGTTCTTCCAGACATGAGCGCGGAACGCATCTCCCTCGGCAGCCGCCTTCGTGCTGCGAGGGAATCACCTGGGGGGCATTCCTCCGCCAGCCCCAACTCGTCGGCTAGCCCTGACCGTGGCGGCTCTACGGACCCGATTGTGCGCATGTCACAGTTGACCGCCAAGCCGACCCCAGTCTCTCGGGCGGCCACCTCTGCTGAGTTCCACGCTGACCCCACGGTTTGGGTGTCCACGCCTGTGAAGCCCTCCCAGCGTACGGAATTCGCGGACAAAATCGACTACGCCTTCTCCTACGGCGAGGAGTTGGCCAAGCTTCTACGGACCCATGGCTTCAAAAGCTCCGTTGGCCTTACTCTGGATGGACCCGATGCTGAGTCCGACTTCGCGGTCTTGCTCGCCAACATGAATCATGTTTTCGGGCCTATTTCCCGTGACGACGTCGCCAAACTTCTGGATCTGGACAACGAGTACACGGACTACCACATCGTCCTCAACGAGCTCATGTACGCCGTCCTCCCCACGGTTCTTCGCTCCACCGCCCTCACCCTGTATGAGGAGTCCGTGGAGTTCCATCCCCGCGATGGCCGCTGCGCATTGCAGCGCCTTCGTTTCCATGTGGAGGGCATTGGGGATCCCGACGAGCATCGCTTCTGGGTCCGCCTTAGAGCGACCATTCTCGACGAGACCGTCGACCCCGCGCCGCAACTTGCTGCTTTCCGCACGCTGGCCGACAAGAACAAAAAGATTAACCCGCAGTACAGCGACTCCAACATGGTGTCCGACCTCTACAGTGTCCTTCGTGCCTCTGCGGCCGTCTCCCCCCACGTCGCTCCACTTTATCTGGTGGTGTTACGCGACCTTGGGGCCAACGTCCCCTTCACCTTCGCCGCCCTCACCTTGCGCATCTCCAAGGTCTTCCGCGACGAGTTCCCCTTGGCCCGCCTCTCCGCGCCTTCCCCTCCGACATCTGGTGGTGCTGGGCGCGGTGGTGCTGGCGGCGGTGGTGGCAAGGGCGGTGCCGGCGGTGGTGGCGGTGGCAAGCCCACCGTCGGCTCCATGCATGCTCTCGGCTGGAAGAAGATGGCGCCCCCCGTCGGTGAGTGGAAGCCCGTGAAGAATGCCCGCTACCTGCAGTGGGAGGGCACCGGCCTCGTGTGTGTCACCTGCTTCCGCCTGTGGGCGGTGACCACGGGCCACCTTGATGCCGAGGGCGTGTGCCCCTACTCTTGTGCGGCATCCTTCGCTCCGGGGCGGGCACCCGCGGCCGCCCCCGCGGCGGCCCCTCCTCCTCCGATGTCGGCGTGGCCGCCTGCGCCACCGCCGGCACCACGTGCCAACTCTTTGCAGGCATTGGAGCCCCCGCCACAGGACGACCCCGCTCAGCAGGGTGCGGCAGCCATGTCCGTCCGATTCACGGGCGTGGGCCTCTGCGATGAGCAATCCGACGAGGTGCAGCCTGATGAGGCACCGCCGGCTTTCAATGCTGTCCACGATGACGACGACGAGATGGATTGGCCGGCGTTCCGCTCGTCCCCTGTGTGGCTTCCGTCTTTCTCCGGTGGCACATCTGCAACGGTTTCAATCACCGACGTTACACCGTCGGGTGCATCAACAGCAAACCCTTAGAGCATCGAGACCCCTGCCCCTCAATCCTTCGTAGAGCCACTGTTCTAAGTCAGCTTCTTGGCATTCTTGTTAGCTGGACACTAAAGTCCCCTGGACTTATAACATTTGTATCTCTAGGGTTTAGGGTTGGGTGCTGCCTTGGCACCTCACCTCTTCGGGGTGAGGTGGTGTCATGGAGACAGTGACTTTAGCCCCCCCACTGTAAGGGGGTGGCAGTCCCGTCTGCCTGTGTCACCCCTCGACCCGCGGTGCCGTCTTGCCTGGCACGGTCACGATCAGCTCAGAGAATAAAACACTCTCAGTATATTATTCAATTATCTTCGCACTGTGAAACCCGAGGCACCCGCCTGACAGCTTGCTCTAGGTTTCTGTGATATATTACAGAAACCTATATTATATGACTCCGTCAATCATATATATATATTTCACTGTTTCCATCAGATGGAGATGCCGTCGGTGCCGTTGCTCATGTCGCCAAGCCCCGCCGCAGCCCTAGCCGGGGCCCAAAGAGAAAGTGGGGTCACCGGGGTAAATTTTCTCCAGCTCTTGCTCGATGCATAATTGATAATTCATAATACTTAATAGCATAAATGAGTGGATAAAGGATAGATTCTCAGCAATCCGAATCGAGCGTAACAATATCCCTATTATATCATATTTTTTGTGTCGAGTCGAAGTGCGAGATCTTTATTTTCAATTCTGATTTATGAACTATACGAGTCATCGGATAAATCAACTATCGCGAGTTATCGGATAAGGTTAGTGGTATACTTGCGGCTGGTCTGAAGGTCTGGGCATAACGAGCAGCCTTCTCTCCACCCTCGTTTAGGGGGGTTCGCTTACGTACCGAGGCGCCGCATTGGCACGAGCACAGGGTAACACAACCACGTAAAACACCCATGTCTAAGAAGCGAAGGTCTGATAATCTTGAAGGGAGTGGCTCAAGAGGTAAACCCGCTGAAACCCACTTGTCTCAACCTGTGCCCTCGAAGACATGCGGTCTTTGCGGCCAAGTCGAAATGCAACTAGTGACCCTGAATATTTCTAAAACGGGAAGCAAGTGGTTCCAATATGGACACCCCGCCGAGCCTCTCGGTTATGATAGCAACGAAACTGGCAGATGCTGCGAATTATGCTACGATGTTGTCTTGGAAGCGCGCTTTGGGTGCGACGCCCTAATCCAGAAGTGCCGGAAAAGCAATCCAACGTTTGAAGAGGATAGGAATGGTATCGTGCGTGATGATGATACCCACTTTAAGTGTGTACTTTGTAAGAGGACCTGCGACAAGAAAGAATCGAACAACGCGGACCCGCTTTGGGAACCGCCGGGCAGGTGTTGCCGCTCATGCAATGGCCAGGTGAGAGTTGCACGCATAATGCGGGACGGTCAGTACGCGAAGATTGTTAAGAACAAATGACTTCGCTATCTCTGTTCCACCTGCTCAAAAGGAAGCACGTCGAAATGCACTACATGCACTGCAATATCTCTCTCTTCGACAAATGAGTTATCTCCCCTCGAAGCAAAAACGAGCATCGACTAGCAAGGGGTAAAGGCGCAAAGCATGCCTTGCGTCGTGCTAGCTTACTCTTCAGGCGCCTTTCTTGATAATTTGACAGTTGTTGCACGTAAAGTTATGCAAATCTGGGATTAAATTTATAGGGGTACTCCAAACTACTTTGCCAAATTGATGTGAGGCTTTACGTTTGTCAAACGATACATCAAAGGAAAGCTACACCACTGTAAGGGGGTGGAACCAATTTTGAATAAGTTCAAGTTCACCGTGAATCACCAGCGTTTTGGCTTACACGTTTTATTGTTGGCTAATATGGATAGAGCAATGCACTTGGTATCACCATATGACCGACTCGTACTTTCACATCTTGCCATATGCAAATAGCCATCTTTTTATCCAATATATTATATTGATCCTAAGTCTTTACCTATTCACATATCCCGCTGCAAGCATTTTGTGGAAAGGTTCTGTGTCTGGGAAGATTGTTAAGACCAAATACCTGAGTTATCTCTGCTTCACCTCCTTAAAAGGCAGCACGTCAAAATGCATTATACGCACAACAATTTCTCTCTCTTCGACAATTGAGTTTTCTCCTAGCGAAGCAAAAACGAGCATCGACTAATACCTGTTCCCTAGCAAGTATGTAATACATACAGAGTGTTTAATTCCGAGCACAACTCGTCGCACATCACAATGTTCAACATTTTATGCCTCCGCCAATGTTCATTTCGTGTGCCACATCAAATTGGGGCCTAGTTATCTGACTTAGCTCCGCTCCGTATGTTCCCGGAGCACCCCTAGCTACCCCTAGACAGTCGGATTAGTGCATAGATGGGGTATGCCAATTTTCCTTCTTCGAAAGTTGATAACTTGTTAACAATAAATGTTTAGAAAATACAATACTTGGTTGTACGCACCATTAAATAATACAAATGGCACACGACAAAATCCGCTTCCATGTGGGATATAGGCTCAAAAGAATTATTCTGGACTCTACTGCTACTGCTTAATGCATGAGTCCTATAACTCCGATTATTGATAACGACTTAATAATCAAATATTTGTTCGATAGTCGATGCACGCAACGTCTAGAAAATGGCATATATCAAGGAGCGGTATCGATAACTCGATATATCGGCAATATCGTATCTGGACTATCTGTCGATAGATTTTTTCGCAATATCGCGGATATCATATCGTATCGATAACATTTTCGAGAATGCCGGTATCGGGCGATAACAAATTTGCAGTTATCGGTATCGGTTGATAGGATTTTCGTAGCTATCCGTATCGATCGATAGGATTTTTGCCAAAAGGTTATCGACATATCGAGAAGGGTCAAGGTCGTTATCGATATCGATCGGGCCATTTCGAGCGTATAACGGCGAGTGTCGCGAACACGTGCACAGCGTCGTGGCGTGGCGTCGTGCACAAATATGTTGGAAATCTCGGTGAGCTTAACAATATCTTCCACAAGCAGGTCCAAGACATGGACACAACAACCAAGAATGAAAAGGATCGGAAACCAAAGGCGAAGCAACCGAAACATGACGTGCATGCTCCCTGTGTTATCAGCGACCACTGCCTGGTACTTGTGCGCGCGACCTGCTAAGTACTCATAAGCATATCCTGCTTGAATCCGCCCACTATGCTCGCGTTTCCCGAAATATTGTGTAGTGATGTAAGCACTAAGTCCAGGCTTACCTTCTCCAATATTACAGGTCGCACGAGCAACTGAGTTCGTTTTCCCATCCAAGGCCAAAGTTCGTTACTTTGCCTGGAGCGTTGTCTAGAATCGACTCGGTCGAAACCAAAGTCTCCTCGTAGACATCGTCTAAAATGCTCGTGCGCGACGCGTCTCTTTTGCGAAGCGTCTTACCATATGCAGGGTTGAGTGCGCAGATGAATTGTCTGCAAAACACGTTCTCGATTATCTTTGTTTGGTATTGGCAGTTCACACAACCTGTTTGGTTGTGACTGTTTGTTTTAGCCTCGGCAGTTATATCAGAATTGCACAGTAGGAGGTGTGGGCCAAGTGCCTTTTAACTATTCCTGCTGACCTGGCACTTTACTGCTAGGACTGACTGACAGTCACCACTCTCCTGTACGAAGGTGGTGTGCTGAGATCCGGGTATCTAGGACCCCAGGCAGCCCTGACAGGCAGGCCCCTGAACCCCTGACTCGAATCCGTCCAGAGGTAGTGACTGCGACAGTTGTGTCACTGGTCAGTAGTTTCCGACACGTGCCGTTCCGACCGTTCCGACCGAGCGAGGTTTTAGGTTTCATTACTCAGTAATATATCTCTTCTTTATCAATATCTATATCAGTCTTGTCTCTATCACTGTGTTTTGAAATATTATATATCGGAGATATATCCGTAGTATATCGGTACCCCCTTACACATCACCGGGTCTTCGGTGATGGAGATGCCGTCGGTGCCGGTGCTCATGTCGCCAAGCCCCGCCGCAGCCCGCCGGCTATGCCGAAACACAGCAGACCAATAAAGCACGCCAGCATAAGAAAGGAGGGGCGCATGCCCTACATTCTGGGGAAATCAGAAGACGCGTCTTCTGAACGTCTTCTGAGACGTCTTCTGGACGTCTTCTGGGGTTTAGAAGACATCCTGAAGACGACATCCAGAAGACGTCGTCGGCGCGTCTTCTAATGTCTACCATCTTCTGGGTTCCAGAAGACGTCCGGAAGACCTTCAGGGAAGACATTCAAACGATATCTTGTGGACGTCTTCTGCATGACTTCTGTTTATCTTCCGAATCCCGGAAGACGTCTTCTTGATATCTTTTGGGCGTCTTCTGTACATCTTCGCCGAAGATCTTCCGGACGTCTTTCATGAGGAACGTAATTATTTCCCCCAACAGTCGCGGCGGGACCAGCCGCGTGCCCCGCGGGTCCAGCGGGGTACCGACAACGGCAGATTGGGGGGAAAACAGAGCGTTCCTTCGTGTGTCACTCCTCGGCGTCTACGTGGCACGGTGGGGATCCAGTACTCCGTACGGCACCAGAATCGCCATCAATAGCCAGAGTAGCTCAACGGCAGAGCGCTCGTCCGGTATGCGAGAGGTCACGGGCTCGATCCCGGCCTGGCTCACCCCTTTTCGGGCTTCTGGACTAGCGGTACAATTTCTGTTTCCCCATGAGGTTATGGGCCCACCACGCTTCCACTGCGCATCGCGGTTGTGTGGTTGCGCCACGCAGACACTTCAGAGTGAGGTTGTGTCATGAGGAACGTAATTATTTCCCCCAACAGTCGCGGCGGGACCAGCCGCGTGCCCTGCGGGTCCAGCGGGGTACCGACAACGGCAGATTGGGGGGAAAACAGAGCGTTCCTTCGTGTGTCACTCCTCGGCGTCTACGTGGCACGGTGGGGATCCAGTACTCCGTACGGCACCAGAATCGCCATCAATAGCCAGAGTAGCTCAACGGCAGAGCGCTCGTCCGGTATGCGAGAGGTCACGGGCTCGATCCCGGCCTGGCTCACCCCTTTTCGGGCTTCTGGACTAGCGGTACAATTTCTGTTTCCCCATGAGTCTTCTGAGACTCAGAAGATTGTAGACATTAGAAGACGCGTAGAAGACGTCTTCTGGATGTCTTCTAGATATCTTCTGGAACGCAGAAGTTATCAAGAAGACATCTTCCGGAATCCAGAAGATATACAGAAGTCATGCAGGAGACGTCCAGAAGATATCTTCTGAATGCCTTCTGCATGTCTAATAAATTCCAACATTCGTATACGTATTCGCGCGGAATATTTCTAGGCTGAAATAAGTTTGCAAGAAGGATGAGTGCAAGCAAGATGATGGCATAATACACTTCTCGCCATCCTTGACAAACATATTATCAATGCAAAGTTTGATACACGACAAGAGATGATTTGTTTGTGTGAAAGGCTATGCTTTGGAGACTAAAATTTCATTGACAATATTACTTTTCAATCAAGAATCTAATCATAAGGAGGACCACGCATATCATTATCCTAACTAGCTAAGTGTCTAGAACTACTTCAAATTCACGTTCTAAACAACTAGTCTAATTACCTAGAAACGATGTTCAACTCACATGCAAACATGGCATAGGTCTTGGACCACGCAAAAACATGGGTTTTCCACTCGCTCGTTTTTAACCGATCTGAAAAACAACGCACACCAAAATACCAACACTTAGTAGAGCGAAAACACACAGTGAATACACGCACAAATTCCTAGGAAGGGTAAAGTAAGTACCTTTACTCTAGTTGTGGGCGATGGGCTGAAAATGTGTTTTTCCCAGTTGCTCATTTTCAGCCGATCTGAAAAACAAAGCGCAACTCAAAACCAAAGGTTAGTAAAGCGGGAAAACACAACGCATAAAGGCAGTATTTTCTAGGTGTGACACTAGGGGATGATAGAGCAAATACCTTTACGTGTGGTGTTGAGGTTGGGCTGCAAATATGCCTTTTGGACTAGGTAATTTTCAGCCGATCTGAAAAACAAAGCGCAACGCAAAATCAAAGGTTAGTAAAGCGCAAAAATAGTACGAGACGAAATACACGATTACCGAAGGAAAACAAAAAGGCCTAGTGGTATGAGTTGGAATCGAACCAACATCATCTCGTCCAAAGGATGAGCGAGAACACATGTCTCGTTCACACCTCAATTCGACGCTAAGCACGCCGAAGTGCGCGTAAAAAAACCAAGGCACGAAAAGCACCCGCAATCACTATTGAAGTATTGCGTTGTGCACCATTTTCGCGGTACGGACGACGCTGGCCTTCTGTCCGACCTGGTGGTGCAGCTGCGTACGGAGTTTGAGTCGGTTGGGCTGGAGCTCAAGTCCTTTGACCTCGACGACCCCCTTGCAATGGTTGTGGACCGGGTGAATGGGCTGCTCTACGACACTACATAAGAGGCGTGTAGTGGGGGTACATCCTTATTAAATACAAATGTATTCCTTAAGTACCTTCTGTATTTTGCCAGGATTTTCCAGTATTTCGGAACGCCTCTTATGTAGTGAGTACCTACGGGTTATCTATGGCAGCATTGCTTCAGTCGATACCGCGATCCTTGTTATTACCGCCGTACCTACCGCCCATGCCCGCCTTGCATCGCTCGCTTCCCAGCTCGCAAGCTAGTTATTGTTGATATGTTGTCATAAACTGAAAATCATCATTATAGTAAGTATAAGTTTCCCTTTGTGACCCTGGCAGATTTCTGGAATTTCTGCGATTTTACCATGGTTTGTGAACTTATGTAAATTTCTGAAAAATCTGCGATTTGGAAATACGGCTTGTCATAAACTGAAAATCATCATTATAGTAAATATAAGTTTCCGTTTGTGACAAAAGCAACAATCGTAGATTGTTGCCGGAGCTGTGAATTTTTTGCGATCTCACTCAGGTCCCCATAATTTTTGCGATTGTTGCTCATGTCCCCGTAATTTGTTTCAATTGTTGCTCTTGCCATTATCTGAGAATGGTATATATAGTAATTCTAAGTTGCTGTTTGTGACACGCAGGCCGACGTCCGGTGTCCCGTGGTGCACAAGAGAATCTGTCAGAATTAGAGATTGATCTATATAGTAATTCTAAGTTTCACTTTATGACACGCAGGACTGCTGATCTTTTTCGAAAAAGTGAGTAACTAAAAGTTATCGGCGTTTCATGCTTTTTTTTGCGATATTTGTCATAATTAGAAATTCATCTATATAGTAATACTAACTTTCACTTTATGACAACCGATCTTGAGTGCTAACATCTTGGCTCCTTTTCTCACCTTATTTTATGACGACCCAGGTATTTAATGCTGATTGTTTTGATATCTTATCGAACATCGATTCTAATTCAATTGATTTAGTTATCTTGGACCTACCGTACAATCAAACAGCGTGCAAATTTGACAATCAAGTTATTGATTTAGATCGATTATGGAAACAATTGAAACGTATTGGTAAACCACGCAGTGCATATGTATTCTTTTGCACAACTCGGTTCGGACATAAGTTAATATCCAGCAATGAAAAGATGTTCAGATATGATATCGTCTGGCAGAAAACGGTCAGTTCTGGGTTTTATCATTGTAATCATATGCCACTACGCAGTCACGAGATGCTGTATGTATTCTATGATAAATTGCCTACTTATAATCCACAGATGACTGATGGAATTGCGTATACACGTGTTCCAGGCAGACGCACCGAGCTGTACACCGGAAACAACCCCAGGATTAACACAATATCGGACGGGAAATGGTTTCCCAAAACTGTGATAACTATTGCGAACGGAAATTACAAAAGCAAGCATCCGACTGCGAAGCCTTATGATATATTAGAATGGATTGTTAGAACTTATTCAAATGATCATGATAATGTGTTAGACCCTTTCATGGGTATCGGCACGGTCGGTCGGGTATGCAATGACAATAATCGCAGATTTTTTGGTGTTGAAATAGATCATAAGTATTATGCTGAATCGACAACATCATTATTAAAAACAAAATGCAAAATCCACAATGGGGTATTGAAACGATGCTTATCGCAATTCTATCGTAACTGGAATACGGAAAGAGTATCATGTCCAAACCACCCAATTATTATCAAAGATTGACATATACACACAGGCATATTAAAAGGTTTAAAAAAGTAAATTATACACAAAAGCATGGTCTATCTATGCTATGCAAAAATTAAGCAAGATACACGGATCCCGAGGTAGAACCAAGGTCGTCGTCACCGTATGCTCCGACCACCATGTGAGTGCCCGACAATGCGACGCTGTGTCCAAAGAAGTCACGAGAGCTGCCGTCATTCGCTGTGACCTTTTGAACCAACGTTGCTCCAGAGTCGGTCACGCTATACACATACACGGATCCCCGCCAAGAGTCGTCACCCTTTGCTCCGACCACCAGGTGAGTGCCCGACAATGCGACGCTGTCTCCAAAGCCGTCCCGAGAGCTGCCGTCATTCGCTGTGACCTTTTGAACCAACGTTGCTCCAGAGTCAGTGACGCTGTAGACATGCACGGATCCCGAATTAGAACCGAGGTCGTCGTCATTGGGTTCTCCGACCACCAGGTGAGTGCCCGACAAAGCGATGCTCCATCCAAAATAGTCAGAGCTGCTGTCATTCGCTGTAATCTTCTGAACCAACGTTGCTGCAGAGTCGGTCACGCTGTAGACATACACGGATCCCGAGTTAGAACCGAGGACACCGTTGTCATAGGGTGCTCCGACCACCAGGCGAGTGCCCGACAATGCGACGCTGTATCCAAAGCTGTCACCAGAGCTGCCGTCATTCGCTGTAACCTTTTGCACAAACGTTGCTCCCGAGTCAGATACGTTGTAGACATACACGGATCCCACACCGTCGTCACCGTATGCTCCGACCACCAGGCGAGTGCCCGACAATCCGACGCTGTATCCAAAAAAGTCACTAGACCTGCCGTCATTCGCTGTAACCTTTTGCACAAACGTTGCTCCCAAGTCAGATACGCTGTAGACATACACGGCTCCCCTTTCAGCATTAAAGTCCACGTCGTCATAGGGTGCTCCGACCACTAGGCGAGTGCCCGACAAAGCGATGCTCCATCCAAAATAGTCACCAATTCTGCCGTCATTCGCTGTAATCTTTTGCACAAACGTTGCTCCCGAGTCAGTGACGCTGTAGACATGCACGGACCCCGAGTTAGAACCGAGGTCGTCGTCATAGGGTGCTCCGACCACCAGGCGAGTGCCCGACAATCCGACGCTATATCCAAAATAGTCACCAGAGCTGCCGTCATTCGCTGTAACCTTTTGCATACTATCAAGACGAGTGAGCCAAGTATTTGCAACTGTAGGTGATTGTGTTGGCACGAGTGTTGTTGCAAAAGTCGGAGCACTTGTGAGACTGATGGTGGGGGGAACCGTTGGCGTGCTCGTGGGTGCGAGCGTACTCGGAGGGTGTGTTGGAATAACGGTTGTTGGTGAAGTGCTTGTAGGTTCCTTCGTACTTGGGTTCGCAGTGGGAACATCTGTTGGACTAAACTGGCACGACTCACCATAGTATCCGGAGTTACAAACACACAACCAGTGTGAACCATTGAAATGAAGCTTGTCACCGCCAGGTTGAGTGCAAGTGGGCGGATGCGAGCAATATGACTTAACGGCAGTAAGTTCCATACGTGTGTTGCCTAGCTCTGAACGGGTACGCTCCAATTCGCTCAAAACATTCTGAACCTCGCGAACAGTGGCCATCTTTTCTCCAGCGACAAACATACCGTCCGCGTGAGTTACTGTCATTGTTTCCGTGAGCCCCCTGTTCGCAAGATTCGTGAAGACACGATATCCCTGCTTCATACCGACGATGGATGACCAATTTTCATCTTCAAGAGGGTCCGTCAAAACAAACTCGCCGTGGTTACCACTCGCCCAAACGGATGAAACGAAGCAAGAAGCGAGAAAGAACGCGAACCCACGCATGATGCGAACAAAAGAGCGTGCCAAAGATAAGACTACGTCAAAGGCGACGGAATCCGTAAAAAGTAACACGAATCAAGCCAGTATTTTCACATAATATATCGCTCTGACACGCCCAAATAAGCTCTTCAGACTCACAGGGAACGAATTAGGTTTGTGAATCGGCGGACCTCCTATGTGTGCCTGGGCCCATAACCATAGGTGCAGAAGTACAGGGCCCGAAAAAAAAGTACAGGCCCTGAAGAAAAAGTACAGGCCCTGAAAAAAAAAGTTCAGGGGCTGAAGAAAAAGTTCAGGGCCTAAAAGTTCAGCCCCCCTACCCCCCTTGTATTACACCATTAATAATATATAATTAATAATAGTATAAATAATTGCACACACACACACACACATATTGGGGAAAAAATCGGAGATGAAATCGAAGATTCCCCCTCTTTTGAAAAATCGGGAAAAAATTCAGTGCTTGTTAACAGTGCAAAAATTGACGCCCAAATCGTAGGCTGTACACGACAACGTATGCTGTATTCAATTGAAGCCCGAGTGTATTGTAAATAAAAGTTTTGGAATAATTTTGCATATTGGGGAAAAAATCGGAGATGAAATCGAAGATTCCCCCTCTTTTGAAAAAATGGGGAAAAATTCAGCGCGTTAACAGTGCAAATATTGAGGCCCATATCGTAGGCTGTACACGACACAGTGTATGCTGTATGCATATTATATCAATTGAAGCCCCAGTGTAATGTATATATAATTTTTAGAAATATTTTGCATATATAAATCAGGTCTTCATTCTGCCAGTTCCCAGAAATCCTTGCAAGGATGGATGAAATTCAGCGCGTTAACAGTGCAAATATTGACGCCCATATCGTAGGCTGTACACGACACAGTGTATGCTGTATGCATACTAGGCGCTGTCGATCACAAATATGCGATCTCCACTAGGCGTCGATCTTTTTGGACAGCACGATTGATTACCATGCGATGTTAACATGGATATCGCCATTACGGGTGCGTACATCATATGACCGCAGGATCATGTGCGCGACAGTGCTTTGCTTTTTGCTTCCCAGCATGCCATGCCATAACGCGTGGGTGGCGTCGTGGTACATACACGCGACTGTTGTGGCACTGTCATCGTTGGCGTCTGGCGATCGTGAGATGGAACATTCGACTGTATCGCCCGTTGGGATTCGAGCTTTGCTGCTGCTGCTGCTGCTGATTGACTAAGTACTAGGCGCTGTCGATCACAAATATGCGATCTCCACTAGGCGTCGATCTTTTTGGACAGCACTATTAATTACCATGCGATGTTAACATGGATATCGCCATTACATCATATGACCGCAGGATCATGTGCGCGACAGTGCTTTGCTTTTTGCTTCCCAGCATGCCATGCCATAACGCGTGGGTGGCGTCGTGGTACATACACGCGACTGTTGTGGCACTGTCATCGTTGGCGTCTGGCGATCGTGAGATGGAACATTCGACTGTATCGCCCGTTGGGATTCGAGCTTTGCTGCTGCTGCTGCTGCTGCTGCTGCTGATTGACTAAGTACTAGGCGCTGTCGATCACAAATATGCGATCTCCACTAGGCGTCGATCTTTTTGGACAGCGCGATTAATTACCATGCGATGTTAACATGGATATCGCCATTACATCATCTGACCGCAGGATCATGTGCGCGACAGTGCTTTGCTTTTTGCTTCTCAGCATGCCATGCCATAACGCGTGGGTGGCGTCGCGATAAATGTACGCGACTGCAGTGGCAGTGTCATCGCTAGCGTCTGTCGATCGTCAGATCGATAATTCGACTGCGTCGCCCGTTGGGATTCGAGCTTTGCTGCTGCTGCTGCTGCTGATTAAGGTACTAGGCGCTGTCGATCACAAATATGCGATCTCCACTAGGCGTCGATCTTTTTGGACAGCGCGATTAATTACCATGCGATGTTAACATGGATATCGCCATTACATCATCTGACCGCAGGATCATGTGCGCGACAGTGCTTTGCCTTTTGCTTCCCAGCATGCCATGCCATAACGCGTGGGTGGCGTCGCGATAAATGTACGCGACTGCAGTGGCACTGTCATCGTTGGCGTCTGGCGATCGTGAGATCGAAAATTCGACTGCGTCGTTCGTTGGGATTCGAGCTTTGCTGCTGCTGCTGCTGCTGCTGATTAAGGTAAGGTAAGTAAGGTAATTTGGTTTGGGTGAAGATTATAAAGGTCAAAGGTAGGTAAGGTAAGGTAAGGTAATTTGGTTTGGGTGAAGACGATAAAGGTCAGAGGTAGTAAGGTAATTTACTTGATGCCAAGACGATAAAGGTCAGAGGTCTAGGCCCGGTCGATCTTAAATTAAGATCTCCACTAGGCGCATCTGACGGTCGATGGGATTATTTATCTTGCCGACGTGGCGCACTCGAGAGATCCGAACATGAACATCGAGCCATTCCATTAATGATTTGACATTTCTCGATCTCCGCCGCCTCGCGTCTGCTATGCAATGTAAAAGCGAATCTATCTGATTTCCGAACATCGCGTCGGCCATGCGATGTTTAAATCATTTTCGCCATTACATCATCTGACCGCAGGATCATGTGCGCGACAGTGCTTTGCCTTTTGCTTCCGAGCATGCCATGCCATAACGCGTGGGTGGCGTCGCGATATATGTACGCGACTGCAGTGGCATTGTCAATCGTTGGCGTCTGGTGATCGTGAGATTGAAAATTCGACTGCGTCGCCCGTTGGGATTCAAGCTTTGCTGTTGCTGTTGTTGCTGCTGTTGCTGCTGCTGCTGCTGCTGCTGCTGATTGACTAAGGGCTGTTCCATTTATTGTCCTATGGGGGGGGTGGAAGGCACGTTGCTTGAACCCCCTCCCCCCCTGAGGACAACCATGCATACCGACCCCCCCTACCCTGAGGACACGATCACCGGAGCCCCTCCTCCCCCCTCCGGACACGCAAATTATGCAGACTTCATTTCACTTTTATTATCGAAGTCGGAACTAACCGCAACCATGGGACATTCAAGGTTAATATATTTGTTGTGCGTAATAATCTTGATGGCGCTACATCCACATACGTCGATATGCATCTTTCCGCATGACGACGACGCGGGAGGAATGTGATACTTACACACGGGTACATACGTGTAATGCTCTACTCCGGCATGCTGAAACACTTATTCGTGTAGACTTTACATACACACCAATTTTGGTTGAAATTGCTATAAAGTAATAGGATTGACATAATGCTTGATGCACATTTACGCTTACATATGCAAACAACAACTAAAAGCATTGGAGACATCATTTACAGACTCGCACCTATACGGCATGGAGGTTGTGTGTGTCTCGGGCGCTCGCCCACCAACCAACCAGTGCTTCATATGTATATATGTATATATGTATATATATTCAATGCTTCATTACTTCATATCCAAATCAATGATAAGATATCTCAAAGACGGGTGGATCTCTATTGCGGTCGCGAAAAATGCTGACTGCGCTGTTTGATAAAAGCACAGTGCAATTGGGTTACCATTCAAAAGAACAAGAACGGGCTCACTATGGGGAACAAGTAATTTGATGAGGCACTCACGTGAAGCCTTGGTAACAAGCTGCTTGGCGAAGTCCGCTTGCCCAACGTTGAGAAAAACCCGCCGCGTCGCCATGGTGGAAAATATAGCTCTAAGTTCTTCCTTGTTTAATAGGACGTCGACGAATTAAAAAGAAAATGCCCGGTAAATACATTGGGGGTTTGGACCTCAAGCCGAAAGCCCCCCCTCCCCCCCTTTCTCGAACATAACGGCCCAAAGCCCCCCACTCTAAGCCAAAACGATTGAAAAAGCCCTTAAGCCCCCCCCCCGCGGACGGGCTTGCATTTTCTTCACGAATCATTATATAAATCCGCGCC
>LGRX02030105.1:0-40269 GCA_001247695.2 Cymbomonas tetramitiformis
CATGACATGGCAACGCATGTCATGTCATGGCGAAATCGGTTCACCGGTGAGACCCACGCGGGCCGCGGCTGGCTGATTTCACAAATGAGATATCTCGATGTTGACTCTCACATTCATTCTTGACCCTTTCGTTTAGCGGCGCACCTCACAATGTTTTTTGCTGTGCCCTGCTTTGTACTGCTGCATGTATTTTTTCCCTTCATACTAACTAATTTCCGGTATATCCTAACATCCTTGCAGAGTTGTGTTTCATTGTTCTACAGGTCGCGTTCGTTTTTGCTATATGTGTGACGCCCCCAGCAACATTCGGGTATTGCTGGCGGCATTCTTGTAGGCCGGCTGACGGGCTGTGCCGCTGCCCGTCGTTTTGATGTTGTCGCAAGCATTCACTGACTGATATTTTGCAGGAATTTACTTTTGGTTTTCGAGCTTCTGTTTTGTATTCGTTCTGTTTCTCCTGTGGTGAGTCTATTTTTCGAGGGCGATGTCTGCTCAGTTTGTGCAGCGTGGGTTCGAGCCCCACCTCTCTCACTGACTTTTCCCTCCGTAATTTTGCAGGATACTTTTCACGTTTTCCTGTTTCGCCGCACTCCTGCACGTTTGTTTCGCATTCCTGAACGCCTGTTTCGCATTCCTGAACGCCTGTTTCGCATGTGTGCTGTTGGTCGTTGCGTGTACGTTTGGTTTTGTTATTCATTTTATTTCTGACCTGTTTGCGATTACCGTGTGCATGTATTTCAAATATCTCATGCTCGTTGGCGAGACGCATGTTACGGTGTGGAAATTGTGAAGAGTGTTGAATTATTTTGCTTATTGGCTTCCAATGCGTATTTGCCTGCGTGTTTTTGTGATGATTGCAATATTTTTTCACTTCGTTCTGACGTTTTCGCATTCGCTGTGTGCAGGTAATTCAGGTTCACCTTTATCGCTGGCGAATTGCATGTTGCTGTATCCAGCAACCTGCTTAGCCTTTAGATTTTAGAACTTAGAAGTCAATCTTTTATAGGATTTGTTTTGTTTGTACCTGACTTAATAACAGTATGCACTGCACATTTATTGTTAAGATGTATAAGCATAGTTATGTAATTAAAGTAGAGTAGAAAATAGTGCATGCTGTGCTAACGTGAGCACATTTCCCTGCCAATTGTTAGTTAATTTGCATATGCTAGCTTGTCAAATTGTTTCTTTTCTTCCGTAAACTGTGATATGGTATACTCCATAATCTTTTGTATAAGTTTTGTAGATTCGGTTCAAAAATATAGTCTTCTTTGTGTCGCTGCGACAATAATCAGCCCCGGACTCACTGTTTGTCGCACTGCGACAATAATGAGTCCCGTACTCACTTTTGTCGTCCCAGAATATCATTGATATGTCGCATGGTGCGACAAAAATAAAAGATCATGCGACACAAGTGAAGTGCTACCTTACCCGGAGGGGTGGGGGGTAGAGTGGTGGCAGAATAGTGGGGTGACAGCCCGTGGCTCGCACTCGTGGGAGGTCTACGCGACTAAGTCAAAAACGGTATCGATTTTCGGGAAAAACTCGACCGTCATAGAGATATCGACCCAACTTCAAAATCGGCATCCCCGGTAGGAAATCATCATAACTTATGTACTAAGCCCTGTGGAGGTCCAATCGACCCCCCTTGGGCCCTGGGTTGGCCGTAGACCCCTTGAAATTAAAGGTGACTGGCCCCCGATATCTCTATGACGGTTTGCCCTCCAATTCTGGAGGGAAGCCCAGGGGTAGTGATTCAGCTGCATTGTGCGAGCTGTAGCGTAGGCCCAATGGCCATATTTCGGTGCACAGGGGTCAAGTAGGTACCTTGGGTAATTTGCACGCCGGGGGGCTAAGGGGGGCGAGAAGAGCCTGCAAAACCTTTTGCAGGAATTTCGGGGGTTAGTCATAGAGGTCCAGAGGGGGTCCTCGGTGTGGTGGGTGGGTGAGCAGATGGGCCGCTCTGGAGTGATTCCCTTGAGGTCTAAGGGCGTGCGAGGTACTCAAATGCACCACAGGACATCCCCAAGATTACCCGGAGGGGTGGGGGGTAGAGTGGTGGCAGAATAGTGGGGTGACAGCCCGTGGCTCGCACTCGTGGGAGGTCTACGCGACTAAGTCAAAAACGGTATCGATTTTCGGAAAAAACTCGACCGTCATAGAGATATCGACCCAACTTCAAAATCGGCATCCCCGGTAGGAAATCATCATAACTTATCTACTAAGCCCTGTGGAGGTCCAATCGACCCCCCTTGGGCCCTGGGGTGGCCGTAGACCCCTTGAAATTAAAGGTGACTGGCCCCCGATATCTCTATGACGGTTTGCCCTCCAATTCTGGAGGGAAGCCCAGGGGTAGTGATTCAGCTGCATTGTGCGAGCTGTAGCGTAGGCCCAATGGCCATATTTCGGTGCACAGGGGTCAAGTAGGTACCTTGGGGTAATTTGCACGCCGGGGGGCTAAGGGGGGCGAGAAGAGCCTGCAAAACCTTTGCAGGAATTTCGGGGGTTAGTCATAGAGGTCCAGAGGGGGTCCTCGGTGTGGTGGGTGGGTGAGCAGATGGGCCGCTCTGGAGTGATTCCCTTGAGGTTTAAGGGCGTGCGAGGTACTCAAATACACCACAGGACATCCCCAAGATTACCCGGAGGGGTGGGGGGTAGAGTGGTGGCAGAATAGTGGGGTGACAGCCCGTGGCTCGCACTCGTGGGAGGTCTACGCGACTAAGTCAAAACGGTATCGATTTTCGGAAAAACTCGACCGTCATAGAGATATCGACCCAACTTCAAAATCGGCATCCCCGGTAGGAAATCATCATAACTTATCTACTAAGCCCTGTGGAGGTCCAGTCGACCCCCCTTGGGCCCTGGGGTGACCGTAGACCCCTTGAAATTAAAGGTGACTGGCCCCCGATATCTCTATGACGGTTTGCCCTCCAATTCTGGAGGGAAGCCCAGGGGTAGTGATTCAGCTGCATTGTGCGAGCTGTAGCGTAGGCCCAATGGCCATATTTCGGTGCACAGGGGTCAAGTAGGTACCTTGGGGTAATTTGCACGCCGGGGGGCTAAGGGGGGCGAGAAGAGCCTGCAAAACCTTTGCAGGAATTTCGGGGGTTAGTCATAGAGGTCCAGAGGGGGTCCTCGGTGTGGTGGGTGCGTGAGCAGATGGGCCGCTCTGGAGTGATTCCCTTGAGGTCTAAGGGCGTGCGAGGTACTCAAATGCACCACAGGACATCCCCAAGATTACCCGGAGGGGTGGGGGGTAGAGTGGTGGCAGAATAGTGGGGTGACAGCCCGTGGCTCGCACTCGTGGGAGGTCTACGCGACTAAGTCAAAAACGGTATCGATTTTCGGGGAAAAACTCGACCGTCATAGAGATATCGACCCAACTTCAAAATCGGCATCCCCGGTAGGAAATCATCATAACTTATCTACTAAGCCCTGTGGAGGTCCAATCGACCCCCCTTGGGCCCTGGGGTGGCCGTAGACCCCTTGAAATTAAAGGTGACTGGCCCCCGATATCTCTATGACGGTTTGCCCTCCAATTCTGGAGGGAAGCCCAGGGGTAGTGATTCAGCTGCATTGTGCGAGCTGTAGCGTAGGCCCAATGGCCATATTTCGGTGCACAGGGGTCAAGCAGGTACCTTGGGGTAATTTGCACGCCGGGGGGCTAAGGGGGGCGAGAAGAGCCTGCAAAACCTTTGCAGGAATTTCGGGGGTTAGTCATAGAGGTCCAGAGGGGGTCCTCGGTGTGGTGGGTGGGTGAGCAGATGGGCCGCTCTGGAGTAACGGCCAAATCCTCAGCTTCCACCTTGAAAGCCGACTCTCCGGTTGTGGTCCTCGCAGCCATCATCAACCATGCGGGCATTGAAGAAGCGTCTCCCGCGAGTCTCCGCGTTTCCGCGGCCACTAGATGTTTCTTCAACTGCACCGAAGTGAGGAACACCTCGTCAATCAGCCCGGCACAATCCACATCTCCTCGTCGCTTCCCTTTCCTTCCTCCAGGGGCAGCACTGATTGTAATCAGGCTCGTAGTCGTCAAAAATACTTTTCCATGGATAAGTTTGACAGATACAAACGGAAAATAATGACTAAGAGCTCATCTCCGGTAGCCCCTCATTTGTGTCGCACGGGGTATTTTATTTGTCGTGTCGCAAAAGATTCGTTTATATTAACGACGCTTCGCAGCTTTTTCAGAAATATGCTGTTTTTCATTTCGTTTCCCTTAAAGGAGCGAAACAGGTTTCCTGGAAAAAAGTGACATCAACAGGCCACACCGCAGGAGCTGTCCCTCAAAAATTATGCCGTTGGAAATTTTTCGAAAATTTTCTGCCCATGTCAGCAGTCCTACCCCGGATTGTGTCGAGCGCTCGCGCTTTACCGGCCAATCATGATACGATAGCATATCAGCAGTCCTACCCCGGATTCTTTCGACCGACAACGAGAGAAACGTTTAACAATTCAAAATTATACCACGAAGATATATATGCTGTTTTTCATCCATGTCAGCAGTCCTACCCCGGATTGTGTCGAGCGCTCGCGCTTTACCGGCCAATCATGATACGATAGCATCTCAGCAGTCCTACCCCGGATTCTTTCGACCGATCGTTCGTAACCGACAACGAGAGACACGGGTAACAATTCCATATTTTACCCCGAAGATATGTGGAATTTACAATTATGAATTTGTCGCAAAACTGCTCTAACAGGTTTACCGATCTCAACATCATCATCAGCAGTCCTACCCCGGATTGTTTCGGCCGATCGCTAGTAACCGACAACGAGAGACACGGGTAACAATTCCATATTTTACCCCGAAGATATGCGGAATTTACAATTATTTACGCATCTCGTCATTCAAGATCATCTCACCACTCCTATCGGCGGCGCGGCCCGGACAAAAGTGGATATGGTATGATCCTGGTCGGCAACGTTTTCATTTTTCTCCAAGCTCTTATCTTGCGCCTACCTGCCCGCTGTCTCAGCGCGCGGCTTGTGTTTTTGTTTGATTAATGATTTTTGCGCGCTACTTTTCTTTAGCGATATTTCATATCGAGCATGTTTTCGTGTGCATGCGTGGAACCCGGCGGGGGGGCGTTCCTGCGATGTTCTTCCATGAGCCGCATCCCACCAGCAGCCCATCCTGCGATACATGGATGATTGGAGGCCGTCGGGCGTCTTTGCATCCCGCCTGACGGTTTGGGTTCAATTTTCAACAGGAATTCTTCCTTCCTGAGCAGCGCTCTGTTTTTTTGCAGGTTTATGCTGTGCCTTTTCTGAAGGCGCCAGCAACGGCCATAGTGTATAATTCATGCTGTGCCTTTTCTGAAGCCGCCAGCAACGTTCCTGGCGGCATCTTTCCCTCTGGCCCTACTAAGCTGAAGGGGTGCTTGGAGACCGGCGGGATTCTCCGACGGGTTGGGTTCGATTCCCAACGTCTTTACTAACCAGCGTTTCGTTTTTTGCAGGTTTTGTTTTTTACGCCGAGCATCCTTTTATGCCGCCAGCAGAGTGCTCGCGGCATCCTGTGACTTCCAGCTCTGTTTAGGTTTCGCCGATTATTGATGTTCAGAATTTTAGATTTTCCACCCACTGTTCCGCTGCTGTTTCCAAAACGTCTATTTTCTACGTAGACGCCCACCCGAGGGTGAAATGCGGACAGCAGTTGGCTGTCGGTATTGGGTTCGATCCCCAACGTCCTGACTGATTCGCTGTTCGTGTGCTGCAGGAAACGTTTTGGTTCTGAAGATTTTGGAACGTGCGCTGTGCTCTAGTTTCCTAGTTTAGATTTTCATATCGCCCTCGGGTAGTTGAATCCTTGTATTAGAAACTAGCAGCCTAGTAGTAATAAGTATTTATGCTAATATTTTTTAAGAGAGTAATCGGTTTTTCTCTTAGTATCTTTATCCATCTGAAATGCTTGCTTGCTTGCTACTCATGTATGCCTCGTGCTATATGAATGTCCCCAAGTGATCGTATAATACACCTGTGTTTTATGTAATATTCGCGGTACTACTCGTTCAGTAATTTTGTTTTTCAAGTCATAATCGCGGTACTATTCGTTTGTGTTCCCCCTAGCTTAATTTCATTTTCGGAAATTTTCTGTGAATTTTCACGACAGAAATGAGCGTGGTACTCATGATTGTCGCACCTGCGACAAATATGAGCCCCCGGCTCATTTCTGTCGCACGGTATAATTCCAATCTGTCTTGCGACACGACAAATAAAATACCCGGTGCGACAAATTTGAAGTGCTACCGCTCATCTCCCCCCCAGAACATACTGTGCGCATGGAAGTCGCTTACGCTGAAGAAAGCCGAGTGCTGTTATCCCGCGCGAATAGCATAATTGAAGGCAGCACTCGCCACATCTGATACCAATTTGTCACGGGCATACAAATGCATATACGAAGTTTCAGAGTAATCGGATACGAATCGATATATATCACAACCGGTGATTATGCAATACGGCCCGTGTTACGAAAACATTTTTATTCTGTAACAAAGCTCCCAAAGGAATCGTGTTTCATCACTATATAGCATAGATTGTTCGGCTAGTTTCTCTCGTCACAGGAATCCCTGTTTTCCCCCAACCTGCGCCGCCATAAATGTCATCTCTATTGTCATCTGTCACGGTATTGTACCAACACCGTTGATTCTGTCATAATCGTTCCTAATAATATTTCTATCGTTCACGATTCTGCCAGAGAGATAACATTTACTGATTTTGCATTCTTCATCCACGATCTCAGATTCCCTATCAATATTTCTCCCAATATGCCGGTAATCTGAATCGGATCCCCCTTCCGTGGGGGTAATTGGCAGTCTATCGTGCCCCCTGGCACAGGAGCCCCTCACTCCATCTCAATCGCCGTTGTTCAGCCAGACATGGCCAAACTCCGCAGTGTCTAAAAAAGAGTGCGTGGGTCCAAACCTGTTGGATATACCCCTAAGACCCGGGATATATTCACCCAGCGGTAGTTTTCTCAGAATGTGATAAAGTTGACAAGTTAACCCGTTATATGGGCATAAACAGTTAGGGTTCTGGTTCGGGTGACAGTCATAAACATTACTACGGGAAGAGTCACAAAAGTAAGCGGTGTGACAATTCCAGCACAGTGTCCTTCGCGCCAAGCCTCCTCTTGAAGAATTCCTCACGCTTCACTTTTTTGGTGACACAGCAGTCCTTCGCGTCGTGCCCTAGTCCGTGACAATTCGTGCACTCCACCTTCTTGTTGAGCTGCTCCCTCTCCAACCCCCCCAGGCCCCGTTTGTCGTCTGTTGTTGACCTCCTCCTCCAAGCGATTGACGTGAGGTAGTCGTTCACCGACGACCTTGGGCTTAGTGAACACGTAATCGGGATGCAAACTGTCATCCATAACCATAGCCGCGAATAGCGTCGTCTCCACAACTCTGGTAACCGACACTCTGACCCAGGGCAGGGGGGGCACAGACGCCCGAAAGAGACCCCCCTTTCACATTTCCCCCCATCGCGCCCGTCTCAGCCTTCGGCAAACACCCCAGCCATGACCCCCTTTTCAGTAATTATTGCCATTCCCCCTTCAGTCGCGATCCTACGTACCCCGCCCATTTTATCCTCAGCTCGCGTGCCTTGAGCATATCGTGTTCACCCTCCAGCTCAGATCTACCTCTCACTGTATTAATTACGCACAACGCCTCGCCAAACTCTACATCGACATCACCGCGACCAGCCCGAGCCGATCCGCGAGCATCGCATAACGACGAACACGACGTCACCAGTTGGCATTGCGACGTGGCAACGCGTGACATATCGCCCCTCGCGACGCATGACAAGGCAAACGCAAACGCTCGTTGACACCAAACGCCGATGTCACTGGAAACCAATAGTCACGGGGCATTCGATACGACAATGCCACTCACGGACTTTCACTGTGTTCGCTCGAGTATTTAGCTAGCTTCTGCTTTCGCAAAGGGATCCGAACCTTTCAAAACCATTCTGCCACACAGTGATATTTTCTTCTAGACGGTATTAACTATGATATATAGGTGTGTATGCTGTGAATATACATAAATCTGTGTCAATTGCAGTTTGTAAGAGTCTGGTTGGGATCCTCAGAGTGCCTGCACGCCACTCTGAGTTATAGACACCGAAGTCGCACCCGCGCGCCTGCTTCACTTGTAGGGATACTGCTCTCTCAGGACTGTGTCCCCTTTGCTAGCGTAAATGTTTTATTATTATTATCACTTGTGAATTGTCCGCGTTGTTGCTTGTTTGTTTCCTTGTTTTACGTTTCCCCGCCTGAATGTGAATTCGAACTCCGGAAACGCGACTAGGAACGCGCGCTCACGAAGTGAATCCACGAGTCTGCACAAAGAAAGCGCGCTTGCGCTTAACATGTTTTCCGTTGCGCATTCACATACGGACACGTTACCGCCCGCGACTGCAGAGACCCGCGACAGCCCGAAGATCGTTTACGAGTAGGAAATATGCATTAGAACCATTACATGTTGACATTTTCCCCTGTGAACGCGCAACGCCGAAACGTACCACTCGAAGCTGTGTTGACTCTAAATTCACACCGCAGGAGCCAACCAGCAGCGAGTGCGCTAGGCAGTGTGCGCGTTCACGCGCGATAGTTTCCAGATCCACAAGCCAAATTCAAGTCAATTTCACTCAGCGAATTCGCACAGCGCAGGCCTTCCCCGTTGCGAACGGCCAAGCTGGCGTGTGAGGCAGCGCGTAGGAATTCACGGCCGTAGTTGCGCTGACGCGAGACTTCGAAACGTGGCCCGTGCCTTTTGATGAAAAGGTTGCTGAACGTTTCCCCCCACGTTTGCCTTTATACTTTCCAATGTGAATTTAACTCGCGCAGGTCTAGCCCACTTTGAGCCCCCCCCACGGACTCGAGTGGCTCGCCATGGGAATTCACGGCCAACGGTGCGTTGACTTGAAGCCCGCAACCTGACCCATGCTTTTTGGTGAAATGCTTGCCCCAAGCACGTTTTTCACGCAGTTTCTATCACATGTCTTACTGTGAATTTGGACATGCCTGCTTGGAAAGCACACACCAGGTCTGGTGCCTGGCTGTGGCAATTCACATCCAGAGTCGCTCGTACCGTGGCTCGGGCGCACGGCATACGGGCTCGCCGCGAGTTTCCAGTTAGAGAGTGTCGTTTATGTTCTTCTGGAAGGATGGCTCGTAACTGAGATATCCGACCTCTCCAGCAATCTAGAGAGTGGCTTACCACAGAGCGTGACCCTTAGCAACCGGGCGCGGAATACTCACGTATTGTGTGGAGAGATTCCTTCGCACCGAGAAAAACATACAAAGGAGGCGCCATCGTAGACAGCTTGCTGGCGTGGGCGAAGAGATTTTCTGCCTGATGAAGCAAACAACAATGGTGCCGCGTCGCAACTTAAGCAATTGCTGCCAACGTGCCAAGCCGTGCAGCCATTCGAGTGAGGAGAATGGCCGATAAGCGCGAACAACGTTCGTAGTCTTGGTCGTAACCCGTGACAGGAAGTCGTACAATAGTTGAGTGGCCTTCTCGGAAAAGAGCGGGTACTCCTTGATGTCACTCACGTCGCGTATCTCCGTCAAACGTAGCGTCAGACACGGATGTCGATATAGGATGGAGTAATTTCCCCCTTGAACTCAAGCCACGAGCCTTCGTTCTAAGCCAGCGAACCGTTGGTCAGTCGGGAACCCCTTCAACATATCAGTAAGGAGCGGTAACGGCGAGTCGGCAAAAGAGCCTGGCGACTTCGATTTAACTGCGGAAATAGCGAGAGTTTGGTTAAGCGGTTAACTCTCACGCGCAGACGCACCAAGGGTCTTGACCATTTCCAGAAGCTCGGGGATTTGATGTCGTTGTTCAACAACCACCATAGCATCCAACTCTGCATTCCGTGCATCGGGCTTCTACGTTCAGATTGAGGCTCGCCAAGAGCAGGAGGAACGCCCCCTGGGCTTTGGGAGTTTTGGTACCTTTTCCTATAGCGAAGTTTGGACGCGCAGCGAGGTTTAGCGTGGTAGAAACTTCGGATCACCGCTTACGACGTTAATGGGCCCATGACCTTTTAGAATTCAATAGTGGGTCAATTACAAAAGCGAGCGCAAACTCTCTATGACAAATAATAAAGGCAGCTCGCAGGGCGGAAACGCCGCGAACCGTGATGCCTAATCATTGCGTTAAACTACTAATTGGGCAGTCTAAGTGAGAATTGACGAAGTTCGATCCTATGTGTCACACTCAGTTCATGCCGACTACAGTAACACATCTACTCAACGGCCCATATCGACAAAGTGGGCTAATGATCTATTACTTGCATCGTCTTGCTTATGGTCATACTAATATCCAACGGCCACGATAAGTTCTGCAGAGTTACATATCTAGATCTATGGGTTTCTTCAGGGTTTGAGCTTCTTGACTACTGCAGAGGTTCTAGAGATTCATTATTTACTCCAACCTTATCAGCTGGCGCGGCATATTCTAGCAGCAGCTGCGCATTTTACCAGGCTACGTGCACTACAATGCTAGGAGAGGCAACACACAACCAAGAAGCAAACATGTATTCGATTTGATCAACTCAGAAAAGTAGAATATGCACGTGGGAGAAGGACAAAGCAAGAACACCGAGCATGCACGCATGGGCGATGGAACACTGGCTGAGAGACGGCAATTCAAGCATATCTTGGTTGTTCGGGGTTCTTTTGATAGTGTCCACTGCCGTCTAAGCTACATTTCGAGATATACCGAAATTTTCATTGGTGTGCTTGGATTGCTCATAGGGTACCAGACCACCAATGTCTTTGAGCTACTACTTTAGATTTTGTGACGCTTAGCTCACATAGCTCACTTCACAACGAATCGCAGTCTAAGGCATCATTTCGCAAGCTATGAAATGCGCTGACTCGCCAAATATTGGGGTTTCGAATATAGTGCAGTTCACACACACAAACCCTGGTGAGGGTACATAGTGCAGCCGATCCTTTGTGGTTATGCGGTGCCAAAGGAGCCGGTCCAAGGACAAGCATACACGCACACTGAACGGCATGAGATCGGCCAACAAAAGCCAGCCCACCATCATCCGAGTGGATGTGAGAAGCAAATCAAGAGCAGGGCGGGGCGGGGCCGTGACAAGATACCACAAACGCATACATATTCCCAACCCAAATGCAAAGCAGCATGGAAAGATGATACGATGTGACCGATCGTCGCCAAACAACTGTTGGTCTCTGGGTTACGGAGTAAGCGGACCCTGCTGGCATGCCCCCCAGTGGCTCCCGGTCGATGGATGGGACCTGTTGGTCCATGGTTATGTCATGAATGCAGTCACACCACACAGCATGGACACCCCATGTCAAAAAAAGGAAACATGCGGGCACCTAAGTGCTCCCCACAAAATTCAAGGGAAAACACAGAAGGTGTACATCACCACCTTCTGCCTCTCCTCGCAGCACGACAGACGAATCTACCGAGCTCTCCAAGAGGCAGTGCCCGCCAGAATGGCACCACAGGGATAACCGCCTCCCAAAACCCACTTCCACCCGGCAGCCGTCCCCGTTCACAGCGATCCGCCAGTACTCATATCAAGGTTAAAGAACACAAGTCCCCCGGCATGTGTAATAATCATGAGCACTGTACACGGAGAGGGAGCTAGCGTCAGACGAATCCAAGACACTCCCAAAAAGCGAGCCGTAGACGAATCCCCGACGCCCTCAAAGAGGCAGTACCCATCAGAAGGGTACCACAGGGACAGCCACATCCCATCATCCAAATCATTCCAGTGGCCGTCCCCGTTAACAACGAGATGCCAGTACCCCATAAAGTGGGTGTCGATCACCAGTCCCCCGGCAGGTGAAAAAGCCCCAAGGCACTGGACATAAATAGAGCCAGCCGCAGACGAATCCCCGACGCCCTCAAAGAGGCAGTACCCATCAGAAGGGTACCACAGGGACAGCCACATGCCATCATCCAAATCATTCCAGTGGCCGTCCCCGTTAACAACGAGATGCCAGTAGCCCATAAAGCGGGTGTCGATCACCAGTCCCCCGGCAGGTGAAAAAGCCCCAAGGCACTGGACATAAATAGAGCAAGCCGCAGACGAATCCCCGACGCCCTCAAAGAGACAGTACCCGTCAGAAGGGTACCACAGGGACAGCCACAATCCCATCATCCAAATCATTCCAGTGGCCGTCCCCGTTAACAACGAGATGCCAGCACCTTATAACGTGGCTGTCAACCACCAGTCCCCCGGCAGGTGAAAAAGCCTCAAGGCACTGTACATAAATAGAGCCAGCCGCAGACGAATCCCCGACGCCCTCAAAGAGGCAGTACCCGCCAGAAGGGTACCACAGGGACAGCCACATCCCATCATCCAAAGCACCCAAGTGGCCGTCCCCGTTAACAACGAGATGCCACAACCCTATGGCAAGACGTATTCCCAGCATACACGCACACACACACAGTTACGATAGACGCACAAAGAGTTCGCCACGCATTAAATTACTCCCAAACCACTCAAATGATGTCGGTATCGAGCACGGCTGCACTTACCAACTCAACCCATAACTTTGCCGAATACCAAAGTGCACTATTAGCCATTCGTGGGAAATGGGCAAGTGTATATGGAACTGTGATATCCACATGTTTATGCTAAGATACGCGTGTCGACATATTCTCGTTTTCAGCCCCAATCGTCAAAAGCTGAGCATATGCTTTGGCGTCAAAGTTGTGCATCAACAGTACCATTATTT
Source organism: Cymbomonas tetramitiformis (assembly GCA_001247695.2). Lineage (NCBI taxonomy): Eukaryota > Viridiplantae > Chlorophyta > Pyramimonadophyceae > Pyramimonadales > Pyramimonadaceae > Cymbomonas > Cymbomonas tetramitiformis. Next base: position 12,734 of record LGRX02030105.1, read on the forward strand.
GGCGCACAGTTTCCGCATTTTCACGAGCCCATCGACAAAAACAGGAATCTACACAGCTTTCAACTTGTGAGCTCGATCCAGTTAGGAGAATTAATGGAAGTCCGACGTTCTACTAGCACCTTGAGACGGGGCATCCCTGCTCTTCACATGAAGTTGAAAGTGTAAACACGATAAAGTGCTCTGCAAACAAGAAGGACTGCATTGCATTATATTGAAGACTATATTCTAGACTCATAGTAAGTATGCTTTTCTACAACAGGCAGAGGAAAATTAGACGTGTTCGTATTCTCGTGCCGACTGACTCTATCTCCTGTAAACTCCTTGATCAGATTGTTACCGTCGCAATACTGCTTCGAAGCAAATGAAAAGAAACAATACTCGCAAAGGTGAAAGTTGCACTCTTCGCAAGTATGGCAAGGAATTGAACTCCCAACATAAGCTGTGCACTTGCTGCATTCGTTCCACTGACTTCTCCAGTAAATTAAACACATACAAGTGATGTTTTCCAAGCATCCAAAAAAACGATCTCGTGCCACGAAGTAGCTTGTCACTTTGGGGACGGTCATTTTGTGACTTTTCGGGCACCTCCCTTCGACGCAGCTCACCTTCTCCAGGACAGACGCTGGAAACGCCATATAGAGTCCCTCTTGAGAGTTCTTGAACTTGCGCTCCGTATTATCGTTCAAAACCAACCTGTGATTGATCGCCTCGTGTTCACGGATAAGGTCATCTTCCGTTGCGCGGTAGCGGAGACGGTGTCCGCCGCTGGCATATATAGGCACAACGACAACCACCTGCCCCGTTGCGGGACATACATGCTCCACTTGCATCGCCCGCTCTTGCAGGGACTGTGCCGAATTTTCTTGCAACTCTGTCACATAGTGACATCCATCCGAGTCCAACGCCTCAAGAGCTTGGAAGGCCTCGAGATCTTTCTTGAACTCATCCGGCCCTACGCGGAACTTTACGACATCGCCCGTGGAGATGTCTGTCGCGGCCTCAACGTAATGCTTGAATCTTTCGCGCAGCACCAGCTCCCTCGTGTCCTTCTTCATAGGGCCATGCTCGTATCGTGTGCGGGTGGGAGGGCCCAATCCCGGGCGTCCCGCAGCCCCCGGCGGCATGATGTGTTCCGCTGATAATGCGCCAAGTCGCGAGAAAGTGTCAAGGATGTGTTCTTTAAGCGGGTTTTAGGCCCTACAGGCAATTCACAATCAACTACTGTAGCTGGAGCTGAATTCTTGGTTGACTAGGGACGCAAAATCTTAAAGAATTTTTAAACCGTCTGAAATCTCTGGACAGTCTGCGACAAACGGTTTTCTAATCAGCTGCGGCTACATAGCCCAGCTTGCATGACACATATGACACATATGACACATATGACACATATGTCTTATGTGAATGGAAACCCGGCCGGTGCACTGCGTGTGGAATTACAAAAAATAATAATACGACAAATCCAGAAGTGCCAAAAATCAAGGACTCCCGTCAGACAGGAATCAGGGTCCCACGACCCGACTGCCGACCCCAGCCTTCTGCATGCGGGCACATGCCCCTCGTGCCAAACGACTGAGGCCCGCAATACTATCATTACCCTAAAGAGTACAGACTATGGGCCTACGAAATGCTAATGGCTACTGCCCGACAGTCCTTGTGAAAGGACTGGAATCTCGTTCAGTCCTATCACAAGGACCGGACGCGCGGGAATTTTTTTAACCATCCTCTTGATGCTCCTAGTACCTATCCTCCGGATTGTAGTCTCATTGGGACCTAAACTGAGTACCCCTTTGCCCGCTTGCCTAAACAATGTCGTAATTTCATGCTACGTTATCAACATTAAGCATGGGTAGCGTTAAAAATCACTAAATTCCAACCACACCACAGTGATATTTTCGGATTTTGGATACCCAGGCAACTTCAACCGATATTTTGAGGGCGAAGATGACCTCCGATCATTTTTTTGACAAGACACTGCAGAAAGAGCAGCTCGCGAACTTGACAACATGGGTCTCCGAATTTTCACAGGACCTTCGTGGAGGTAGCTAGCGTGAGAAACATTTCGGTCCTTGTGGTAGGACTGGCCTTTTTATTTAATTTGAATTAATTTTACCCCCACCTCTTCAGCCCTCACAAGTGCATACCCATATCGAGTATATCACCCGGCACATGTTTTTAATGAATATTTGAGCACCCAAGGATGATCTTTAAGCACTCAAACATCAACTACATCGAAAAATCGTGGCGGCTAGCCCCCTTTTACTTCGGTCCTTGTGGTAGGACTGGAGCGTCGGGCAGTAGCCACTAAGCTAGGGCTGAAACCCTCAAAAAGCATAATTACCCGCTCCAGCACAGAGTCAGGCATGACAACAATAACAAAGCCATCACCTAGCAAAGCCTACTGAACAATGCCTAAATGAGAAGCAGCATGAGGCAGCTTCGCAGCCCCCCATCGAAGGATAACTGTAGCTACCTCTCATCACAACGGTCGGCACTGAACAGGCACAGGTCCTAGTCTCCTCTACCTACACTCTAATGAGCCGATTGGCCCTCTGCGGGCCGGATCTGCACAGCCTCCAGCTCAGAGCCCAGCTGCTCCAGGTCCTCCAAGTCCTGCAGCTCCTGCACTGAGAGCGGCCTCTCCACATCCGTACCTGAAGCACAAGGGAGGGCGGGTGGGAAAGTCCACACACTCACGTAACCAACAGACGGTGAAATAAACGGTGGGTATATACGACAACGGTGGGATATACGCGTGTTTTCAGTCTCCACAAACTCTGTGAAGCTGGGACGAGATGCTCGGGTGGTTTCGCAGTCTAATATGCATGAAAATAAAATACAGGGGTTTTATTTTCCCCACCACTGATGACGGAGCTGACCTGGCACCTGGGGTCGAGGGGTGACAGAAAGACCAGGGCTCCCTCCCCCAGGGGGGGGAAGTCTGTGTCTCCGTGACACCACCTCACCCCGAAGAGGTGAGGTGCCAGATCAGGCATGCAAGCCAGAAAGCCCTAACCCTAAAGCATACAGATAGTTACAGGCCCAATGGGACCTTTTTCAGTCCAACTAGTTGCGGATCCCCGCTCGGGCGTTGGCCCGGAACAATCTACAGGCTAAGGAGTCAGGCATTGAAGGTTTTAAGTCACTGGTGAAGTCTAATGGACATACTGAGGCCCACACATGTTGGCACCGGTGATTGGCGGCGATGTGGAACTCGATGCTCAGTTGGAGTTGCTGGCAGACGCGTTGATGGACGGAATCCACGGGGTGATCCGAAAGGCCGGCCAGTCAACGTCATCGTCCTCGTGCTGCACGATGGAGAGCGCCGCAGGCGCGTCGTCATCGCTCTCGTCGTAAGGCGTGGGTGCCCCCCTGGGAGGGTCGATGCCGCGATGTGGAGGCGGCTCCACTGAGAAACGGACAGACAAGGCGGCCGCATCAAGTGGAGGAGTCGCATCCTGCGGTGCAGGCTCGAGCGCGCGGAGGGCGTGGGCTTGTGGCGCGTCCGAAGGCGTCCATGCGGACGTGGAAGGGGGCTTGGGTGGAGCACGAGGAGCGAGGGCGGGAGCACGCCCCGGTGCGAACGCCTGGACGCACACGTAGGGGCAGATGCCGTCGGTGTCCATGTGGCCGGTCGTGACGGCCCACAGGCGGAAGCACGTCACACACGGCATGCCGGTGCCGTCCCAGACGAGGTAGCGCCCGCCGGTCTCGTTCTTCTTCCAAGTTCCCTCGGGCGGGATGAACTTGCGCCTGCCGAGGGCATTGAAGGACCCGGCAGGCTCCCTCCCGCCACCACCACCGGTGCGGGTAGCACCACTAGACGCCGGCAAGGCAGGCGCGGAGAGTCGGGCAAGGGCGGACTCATCACGGAAGATCTTACCAAGCCGCAGGGTGAGGGAGGCGAAGGTGAAGTTGTGGCTGGTGCCAAGTTCGCGCAGCACCACCAGCTACAAAGGTGTGACGTAGGGGGACTTGGCCGCGGACGATCGGAGGACGGTGTACAGGTCCTCCACCAGGCTGCGGTCGGAATAGTCAGAGTGCAGCCGGCGATGCTTGTCCGCGAGGGTGCGCACGACAGCCAGTTGGGGGGGCGGGCTCGATGGTCTCGTCAATCACAGTCGAGCGAAGGCGGACCCAGAAACGATGGGTGTCGGGGTCGCCAATGCCTTCCACCTGGTAGCGCAGGCGCTGTAAAGCGCAGCGCCCGTCGTGCGGGAAAACCTCGGCGGACTCCTCATAGAGGGAGAGCGCCATGCCGCGAAGTACAGTGGGGAGCACAGTAAAAATAAGCTCGTTGATGGTGTAGTGGTAGGACTCGTACTCGAAGTCCAGATCCAGAAGCTTGAAGACCTCGACGCGGGAAATAGGACCGAAGACGTGAGAGATGTTCGCCAACAGGACGGCGAAGTCAGTCTCGGAATCAGGTCCATCCAAGGAGAGGCCCACGTTCGACTTGAATCCATGGGAGCGAAGGAGCTTGGCCAGCTCCTCCCCATAAGCGAAGGCGTAGTCCAATTTCTCAGTGAATTCAGCACGTTGAGAAGCTCGTACAGGCGTGGATGTCCATACTCCGCTGCTGTGATGGAACTCGACAGCAGTGGGTGAACGCGACACCGGCGTAGGGCGGGTAATCAGCGTCGACATGGGCACCACCGGGTCGCCAGACGAATCCCCAGACGGACTGGAGGCACTGGGGGTAGGGGAAGCCCCGCCCGTGGGTCGGGCAGCGCGAAGGCGACTGGCAAGCGTGATGCGCTCCGCAGACATTGTCGGGAGTACGTAACGTGAAATGCTGAAAACGTTGGTGTGGTAACGGTTGATGTGGTCGAGGACAAGGTGCTCGAATAATTTTCCGGTGTCAAAGGGCACGCGGGGTGAAGATGGTGGCAAAGAGGACGAAGGTGCTCAGCCGAATCAGGTGAAAACTAAGATGTTAACCGCACAAGGTACGGGATCAAAGAAAATGAAAGCGTGAGCCAACTCGCCAGTGGTGAGGCCCAACACCTAACAGAGACGGTGAAATAACGGTGGGTATATTCGACAACGGTGGGATATACGCGTGTTGTCAGTCTCCACAAACTCTGTGAAGCTGGGACGAGATGCTCGGGTGGTTTCGCAGTCTAAGATGCATGAAAATAAAATACAGGGGTTTTATTTTCCCCACCACTGATGACGGAGCTGACCTGGCACCTGGGGTCGAGGGGTGACAGAAAGACCAGGGCTCCCTCCCCCAGGGGGGGGGAAGTCTGTGTCTCCGTGAGTAACACGGCAAGAAGCCCTCTCAGTACCGAAGCTGGCCTCTTAGGCCTCCGACTGATCAGAAAACCTCAGTTTTCAGATCCGCTCCGTATGACAGTCATACTGCCTGTCATACTACACTGATCAGAAAACCATCAGTTTTCTACTGTGTAATCAGCTGCGGCTACATAGCCCAGCTTGCATGACACATATGACACATATGTGAATGGAAACCCGGCCGGTGCAAGCACACAAAGATCACCACAAAGCAGTGCACGTACAATGCATGGCAGCTTATCAAGCAATTAGGCAAGAAGGGCCGCCTACTCTGCTGAGCATGGGGGAGTAAATCCGGCAGATGGGGGGGGGCTACTTACGATTGAAATTTTCAGGCCCTGAAAATTTACCCCCTGAAAAATATTTTCAGGGCCTGAAAATATTTTTCAGAGCCTGAAAACCATTTTCAGGCCCTGAAAATGACTTTCAGGGTCTGATCTTATTTTATACTAGGCTAGTTATACACCTTAGAAAAAACCTCATGGTTAATATAAGTTTTCCACAAAAGTTCAGGGCCTGAAAATTTGGAATTCACACTCTTAAGAACCGCCCTGAACTTTTTTTTCAGGGCCTGAACTTTTTATTCACTTTTCGTGTTATATAAAGTTTAGAATTATATTCGCATGTCCCCATCTATCCCCCTGAAAAAAAAGTTCAGGGCCTGAACTTTTACAGTGTTCCAAGCCCTGAAAATTCACATAGGTGGCCGCACCAAGGTGGTTCACAACTCCTGAGAGGTAAATTTCTCTTAGATAATATCATTCGCCTAGTCTTGTATTTATTAATATGAAATCACTTATCTCATTCATCAACAGGTACCATGCACCAAATGAGATTGAAACTCTGCTTGCTCAACATCCTCACACTTCGCAAAACCCAGCAGGACACCCAATTCCAGTCGGATATGAAGGGATAATAATAATAAAACATTTACGTCGATGAGTAAGGCAATGCCTTCGTGGATGAATGGGGATTTGGTGGAAGAACTGGTTGAAATCAAATCTACTGAACCAGCGTGCTCCCTTAAGCTGTTCAAGAAGGGTATCATGGGGTGGCAACGGATATGTGTCCTTTATGGTGATATTGTTAAGGGCACGATAATCGCGACACATCCTCCACTTTCCCCCTGGCTTAGGAGCGAAGATGATTGGGCACCCATATGGTGATGATGATGGACGAAGGATACCCAACTCGACATATTTAATGATTTGCCGTTTGAGCTCCTCCATCATGGGTACTGGAATGGTACGTACTGGCTGTGATGGTGGCTTATGCCCAGGTTCAATGTTGATTCGATGATAACCACCTTCAAACCGTTCTGGCCTATGACCAGCTGGAAGATCCTCCTGGAATATGTCTGAAAAGTCTTCTCTCACTTGATCACGTGCTGCTGTGACCTCGGGGTCTTCCATAGTGGTGTCTGAGTCTGATGCTGCAAAGACCAGTTCACCGTCGACCTCTGAGAGAAAGAAGAGATAAGCTACGGCTTCTTCAGCCGAACCACTGGATCGAATGCGACGAAGATGCTTTCTCATGGTGGTAGCGCTGACCAATTCCATTTCAGGAAGGTCATCTGAGTCTGGAGTCTGCTCAACTCTGGACAATACTGTGCGAATACTGGAGCCTGATGAATGCTTCCTAGTGATCGTCAGATTTTTGGTCTGAAAGTCAATGTGTGGATTCCTCCTCTCCAACCAATCTTGACCCAGAATGACAGTGAATGGTTTCATGTCAATGATGTAGAAATCTTCTGCATCCTTATACTTGCCCAGAGAAAATGTAGCCTTGGGAAGATAGGATGTGCATGGTAGTTGGCTTCCTCCAGCCAATCCCACTGAAAATGATGAAGAATCTGTGGGAGCTATACCAAGCTGAGCAGCGAACTGTCTGTCGATGAAAGACGATGTGGCTCCTGGATCTACCAAAATGTGAGTACTCTGTCCATAAACTTTCCCTTTATACAACAACAGCTTCTTCTGTGATTTCAGCTGTGCTGTTTGAGACTGCATCTGTGCGATGTGCTCTGAGGGATTGTCCATCTGCTGAAACTGTAATGTCAGACTGGAAAGGACTTCTTCTGAGATACTCTCAACCCGGCCACTTGCTTCAGTGGCATCTTCAGGCTGATCTACCCTCGGGGTGCTCTTAACACCGGTACCTGTGCAGTACCCTGAGAGTTTCCCTGAGGAGCTGGAGCTGATGGAACTGGATCTGGAGTTGCAACTGCTGCATTGATGCTGTGTTGACTTTTCATTTCCTTGACCAAGGTGTTGATCGTATTGATGAGTTTGCCAGACCCATCCTTAGCACCCTGATTCTGCTGCTGCTGTCTCTGATTCGGAAAAGGATTCTGAGCTGGTGGCTTTCCCTTGATCTGTTTTCCATCATCGGTCTTGGTGGCCCAACAATCCTTCTCGATGTGACCAGGACGACCACAACGATGGCAAGTCTTATCATTCTGTGATTTTCCTTTTCCTTTTCCTTTGCCCTTGCCTTTACCACCTTTTCCTTTGTTCCGATTCTGATTGGAGTTCTGGCTGCCACTCTGATTCCAATTCCGATTTCTGTTGGATCTGTCATATGGCTTCTGGCCACGTCCTCTGTCCTTATCCTTCTTGGCTGGACCTCCAGATGACTGCTCCTTCTGACCCCGATAGTGAAGGGTTTCTGATTGCTTTGAGTGAATGACGTAGTTCAAATCAAGCAATATCTGTGTGGTTTCTTGCCACGACAGATTGTTCCTCTGCTCTTCTGTCAGGTATCTGAGCTGGAACTGTCTGCGGAGATCAGAATCCATACTGGTGACGAATCTGTCCTTTATTAGCACATCATTTAAATCAACTGCTGCTAAAGAAGCCAGTGATGTAAATGTGCGCAAATAATCTGCAAAGGTTTGGGTTCCTTGAGTCAGTGCCATTAGGTGTTTCTTGGCTACTGATCTCTTATGAGGATTACCAAATTGTCTGAGGAACGTCTGTCTGACCATCTCATAAGTGGTATATGGTTGTTTTGCCAAGACCTGAAAATAGTGTCTATCATTATTCTGTATGAGAGTAAGAAACACTGTGATCAAATCCTTATCATTGACACCTGGATAAGTGAACTGGAAATATCTGTCCACTGTATCCAACCAGACCTCCGCGTCCTGTCCTGTTTTGAATTCCCTAGGTGGTGTCATTTTCACCTTGGGGACCAAACTGGGTGGAGCTGGTGGAGCTGGTGCTGGTACTGAATCTGCATCTGGATCTACAAAGACCATCGGAGGACTGTCTGTTGTATACTCTGCTTCTGGTGCCTGAGGCTCATTGGCAGGATCCTTGTACCGGCTCATATCTGGCTTCATGCGACTGATGTTGTCATAATAGCCTATGTGGTCATATCTGGTTAGTGTATCGGCATAACCAGCGATCCACTTCGGGATTTTAAACCGACTGTATGCATCGTATGAACCAAGTATGTCGAAAAACCAAGTCGAATGATCTGGGTTGATATCAGGAACCTCATGCTCTTCCTCTTCGATAGTAACCATCTAAAAACAAAACACAGCACAAAAAATACCTTCAGCTAATTGTCTAACTGAGTGTGTGTGATTTATATGTTATATATGGTATATCGGTATGTTTACATACATGTATTATATTCGTACATAATAATGAGGTAAGTATATATACATATCCACCTTCTTCCCCCCTCAAGGAAGTGTGTGATATAGTGGCAGTTGTCAATTGCCAATACCTCAAAATAGCATGCATTCCTTATAGGAATCATCTGTCACAGTTCTTGGGTTGTTGCCCGATACATAATCATGTTTGTGTCAAAAACAGCATGATATGTTAATGCTAAATACGAAGTTTATCGAAATTATAGTAGCATTTTAGGGCATGTAATGTTACAGTGGCCCATACATCCAATAGTATGATTAGGGTGTTACATGGTATGTGTAACCCTAATATAGGTAAAAAATAAGCAGTATAATTTTTTTGCAAAGGTTTTTAAGCAAAACTGCATTTAATACCTAAATAAATGTAAGGTGGTTTTCAGAGGGTACGTTACACCCCTGAGACACACATTTAATTTTAGGGGTGTTACAGGGTGTTACAAGTGCTGTATAAATCAGGGAATATTCAGATATAGCTGAATAATCAGATCAGCAAAAAAAATCCACACACATTTTTCATTTTGTAATCATGCGTGGAGCATTTTTACGTATTTTGTTACAGCCAACATGTATACCCCTATATATTACACACCTAATATCTAGGGTGTTACACGAGATATGACCATGGTCATTATGTTTTTCTGATACCTGAATAGGTATAGAATCATAATTTAAAATAAAATGGGCACACATTTTTCATTTTGAAATCATGCGTGGAGCATTTTTACCCATTTTACAGCTTTTTCAGCTATCTGATATATTGCCTCGGTGACATATCTCAGTGTATATGTGGAATGTAAAGTACAGAATCACTGCAATAAACTTCACTTTGGCACATGATAAATTTCATGGCAAATAAGTGAATTGTGCTGTATATCAACATCTATGGTTGATAGCATTTCTGGGTTTTACTGATTTAAACCCATAGCAGTAAATGTACATTCTGGTGATATATAAGTTATCAACTTAAGTGGGAACATCCAGTTAGGAACATCCACTTTAGTGATATTTGTCAAACTATGATCTGTTCTGAGCATAGGTCTGTGCTCTAAGATTTATCAAAATGATATTTCTTATTTAGAACATATCTGGACATTGCTTGATACAATCACAGCAATTTAACACAACACATTTGTATGTGTGTTTTGTCCTTAACAACTATATCAGATGTCATGTAGATACTGATCTGAGAGTTGCATGCATTTGAACTGATCAGATCTGAATCAACTGTCAATGTGCAACGTAGTTGTTGATATTGCTCCAGCGATGATATGTGGAATGACGAGTGGACTGCACCCAACAGTTACCAGCTGTTTAATGGGTGCAGTATCTTGCCTTCGGGTCTGGAGATAACTCCATCCAGCCCTACAGCATCTTGTCTTATCCTGCTCCCTTATCTATCGCAATCACTGACATTTTCCACGCACATGTGTTTGGAAAATGGTATGTATATTATCATACACATAGTAGATATTTAAATTAATCAATTCACTTTGAATCAGTGAATGTTAATACATACAATGCAGTGTGTGTGTATGCATGCAGTGCTTACTGATTAGCACTTTTGTCAGTGTGTGTGTGTTAACTTTTACACACTTTACAGTAGGATATGTTCTGGATATTACAATATCCTAGACAATTCATCATGTAAGATAGTCAGCATACCATGCACTGAATACATCTAACATGATATATCAAGTTTAGGGATTATTGTAATTCCATAATAATCTCATTACAAAATGAGTTGCTGGATAGATTTCACATGAAGCTCAGGTGAGCATTCCATCCAGTAATCCACCATAGAATGTACATGTGATCTGAAGAGCATCTCGGCTCCACCAGGACATGACAAGCTAATTATGGTGTTAAGACTACTTTCAGGCACCTTATACTATCATGGGTTCTAATATAATTTAGCATGCACTGCAATATGCTTATGCAATGTTCATGTATTACAGCATGATGCTAGTATACCAGTTGCTAACGTGATCAAACTGATATATATATGCTACAGCTGTTATCGTGGTCAAGCTGCATTGATAAATCATGCACAATTCACAGTATTGCAGTTACTCAGCATATAATGTACATGTGGTAAATGCTGAATGCACTCTTTATGTACTGCATGTTGGTGAACTGCAAGTGAGTATGTGTGCATATGTGTGTGTGCATGCTGTAACCATTGAAATCTCCGCACACACATTATTATGCTTCTGATAAGCATGAACGCTGATGATTATTCATGATCTGTCACGTTGAGTATGTATCCACAGCAGTATAACGATCATGTATCCACAACAGCATAACGATCATGTGTCCACGTAGCATCCCTGCAAGTATACAATCATTATGCAGATGGTTTTGACGCGCGTACACATATGTATGTCTCACTGCATGTAGACACATCAGGAATCGTACGCGCTAAAATCGAGCGTTCATCGCATCTGATGAAATCATGGAAAATGCATATCGTGCTGACAGGCTAAAAATCATTGTACGCGCTGGTTATTGTTTTAAACCCCGAGAATCCAAACCACTTAAATTTCTTACACCCATTTCTGAGGGAAGGTCCAAACGTACCATGGGAATGAATTGGTTGTTCAGCCAAACTTCATATGAATTAATTTTACATCCCGATAGCGTCCCATGATTGTCAGCTTTACCGATAGTAAGAAGATTGAATGCTGCAAGAGGGTCGACTCGATAGTTGGGCACAAACAAGTTGTTGATATTGAACTGTAGAGCACCCAATCCACCTGCTGAAAACTGAAAGTATGAGGGTAGGTAGGCTGTTCCACATGTATTTTCCAATTTGATAAGTCCTTTGTTTTTTTCTCTATAATCATTAGGCCTTTGCACAGCATATATGTTATTAATGCATTGTGAACTCAAAGAGAACCTTGTCGATTTGTTTAAAGTATCAGCACCTTCGAAAAAGGTAAAGTAATTGCAATATGGTATTTCTAAGAATCCATCACGCAGTTTGCTCTCAACGGCAGCATCATATACTCCAGAACTGAATGTGATCGTCTCTACGGTAAAGTAAAGTTTGTCCAATTTAAAATTGCCTTGCGATACTAAAGCTTCTTGAGCTTTCGTGTCAATTGCAAAACCAGGTGTTTTTGTTTTTTGCCAACACCCGAGGACTTCTAGACCTGCAAGGTACAGCCTTATCTGAATCGGTGGCAGAAGTGAAGTATCAATGTAGGACGGTTCAGCTTCACCCAAAAACGTTAACCATTGATTCAAAATGTATGGACGAGGTGTGCTGTAAAAGTCCTCGGCTACAGAGATTTCTTGATTTTTTAAAACTCTTTGATAAGTCATTTCTTTGCTAAGAGTGGTTTTGATTGTATCAAGTACGCAACTGACGGTGTTGTAGGATTGAAAACCAGTGGTCAATTGCTGCCCTCCGGCGAAGATTTCCATTCTTTGAATCAGTTTCTCGATGCCATTGGGGAGCGTTATAGGTAATTCATCAGCAACATCTCCGTCATTTTGAAATGCTAAAGGCGTTGTACAGGAACCTAAACAATGCATTGAGAGGCTCTTCATGTTTACAATTGAATTGACGGGTAGATTTAAAGTTATGGTTGAATATCGTGACGCTTCAGTCAAGTTTGTTGTTTCCAATCTGAAGTAATTGGTTGAATATGAATTCATTTTCGATAAGCCAAAGGCTAAAGACATTGGGAGGCTCATTTTTGTATATATATTATAAAGATTATAAAATATCTGAGAGACCAGCAGGTGCTAATTCTTCAACCTTAATGCTTAATGAATAGTTAATACTGCCGTCTGATGCTTGGGTCGGAGATGCCAATGTGATTAATCTTGCTTTAGAATCTGTAAGTGTGATTCTAAATGAAGTAAATTGAGACCCAGACACTTCAATAACAAAGTTGTCGTTTGGATCTATGTATCTTATGAAATCTGTCGTTGTGTCACTAGGCAATAATATTTTCGCCCAGATATCAGAACTGATCATTTCGTTATTATTTGTAAAAGTAGAAAGATTGGTTGATTCAATATTGTGTGTTGGTAACGATGTTATCCTAAGGTACAATGCATCGTTGGTTTGAATGTTACATGGATAAACAGATTGAAACACGGAGTTGGGTGTAGTGATGCCAAACAAGTCTATAAGTTCAGATATCTCACCCAAACCAGCTGCTGGAGTTGACATTCAGTCCGAGCTCAGTCATCAGAGTTGTCATCACCGACCCGTCATGACCGCAGTCATCACCGACTCGACCTGACCGCTGTCATCACCGATACGGCTCGACACCTCTGACTACTTCACTGACCTGATTGTCACTCCTCTGATCGAGTTCGGTTGTCACATGAGACAGAGCACACTAGCTCATTTCGCATCACACTCAGCATACTAGAACTATATATATTATATCTTCTGTATGTTGAGAGAGATTCTGAGTGCGAAACCCTGAGCGTTGCAGTGCTTCCTGTTTGACCTGTCTGTTTACTGACTGGGTCTTCTCGCAGGTTTGGCCCCACCACCGACCTAAGGCTAGGAGCCGATTATGGTCGGCTAAACGCTTAGGGAAGCGCCAAGGGGGCGCGCCAAGTAGGGATCATGGAAGTAAAGTAGGCAAGTAGTGGTGAGTGAGAGGAATCGTACGTTCCGTTTCAGCGTTTAAATTAGCTAGGAAAATCCTGGGACGGCCTGATCAACCGTAGGGACCCTGGCAATCTCGCGCGAGTACTCTTCAAAAACGCGGGACTGAACGACAAGCTCCTCCACGCCATCGCCACTGACTGCTAACTGTGTTGTTTTTGCATCACAGGCTTTCTTCCCCCTTCCCTTTTTGGCACCCTCTTGGTGCTCCTGTTGTGAATTTTGATTGCTTGATTGCTTGTTATTCCCTGTTAGGGATTGCTAGTGTTTACCTTGCTTGTAGTTCTTTTCTTCTTGATTATTTAGCATGTCCTCTACACCGTACGCCACACCGCCGGTACTGCCGAGACGCTTGCTGACACACCCCCCAGGGGCGAGGAAACGTCAGCTGAAATTCGGTGCTTTAAATGGCACGCCTACGCCAGCGGATGCTCCGGACACGTCAGAACTATCCGTTTGCAACAACCTAGCATGGGAGCTATTGCGCAAGCCGGCGGAGTTCGATGCATTACTCAGCGTCATCAAAGGGAAATGCGTCGAGCCTGGAGAGTCTGCAAAGACCTGGAACTTCACTAGCAACGAGAAGAATGCTCGTTTGCTTTTGGACATCCTGGTTGAGCAACTCGATTCCAGGCTCAGACTCGTTCACCCCAAGATGGCGTTGATGTTTGACTTGCAAAACCACAGTCTGGAGGTTCCGCAGAAAGCGAACCTCCTGCTGTTGGAATTGCTCCAGTCGCTCTGCGCAGGAGACGCTTTGCGTATCCTGCGCAAGGCTGACAGACTCTTTCCAGGGGATGGGAAGATCGCACTTGTTCATCTCGTGAGGCACGTTGTGCCCGATCACGAGGAGTTCAGCGCTGCGGACTTCCTATTCGCTGGTGACAGAGTAGACCTGAGGGCTGGCCAGGATCCAGCGGACTACATTGACGTGTTCCAGACATCTCTGGACACCATTGAGTCTGACTTGGGTCCTGGGTGCACCGTTGCTATCTCCGAGAAAGCACGGATTGCACTGTTTCTCCGTAGGATCTGTCCCGTCTTTTATAAGGCGGTGCATGATGCCTACACAGAGGAGAAGCTCGATGCTGACTCCTCGCTTTCCTTGCTGACCTGTTTCCGTGAGACACGGGCAGTGCACAGGAACGCGGGGACGAAACTCAAGTCCCCACTAACGGCTGCTTTCTACAATGATGCAGGTTCGCATCACGGCGGAAGCCGTGGTGCACATGGCCGCAGGGGAGTCCCTGACCGCACCTCTTCCCGTCAGTACATTCCGCCTCGTCGCACTAACCCTTTTAAAGGGATTGGCTCTGGTTACCGTGCAGGAGTCTTTCCCCGCAAGGGTGGTAAGACAGGCGGTAAAGGGAAGCAGAAGACCGGCAAAGGCAAGGGCAAGGGGAAGTCCCGTGTCGTCTTTGATCGGCAGACCCAGCAGTTCCGAGGGGAATGCTGGACCTGTGGGTCAAAGGGGCACAGGGCTGCCGACTGCCCGAAGCTGATGTCGGCTCATGCTTTCCATCTTGACCCGAAGCTGCTTGCGGAGCATGCTCGGACGGAGATTCTAGCTGCCCAGTATCAGACTGCCTACGAGGAGTCTGAACAGGCGCTAGAGTCCTTCTGTCTGTTGCACGGCACCCCAGCAGTTGTCGGGTACCAGGAGGACTCGTGCTCTGACAGTGAGGGTGAGGAGAGTTCTCACTCCGCCAGTCAGGAGCACGGGGACTCCGATGAGTCTGACGACGATGGGGACTGGGACGGCCTCTCCGAGGCTCAACAACAGGAGTGGGACCGCCTACAACAACATGCGGAAGCCAAATTCCAAAAGTTCTGTGCACAGTCCGAGAATGTCTCGTTGTCACTCGGAAGAGTGCACTTCGGGATGTTCCGGACCGGCACAGAACAGAAGGCTTGTGACCCCTTTCCCACTCCCCCCTACTTGCTGCCTGACATCCCTGCTTCTGCACCTGCCTCTGCACAGCACGATGCATCCCTCGATGTGTCACAGCACTCTGCACAGTCCACGGCTACGGTGGTACTCGCCTGCTGCAGGCAGTACCACTCCAGCCGGACACAGCAGGCACCGCACGGGTCGGCTCTTGTGGATCATGCTCCGCAGGACCGAGCAGACTCGTCGGTGGTGTCTGCTGGACTGTTTGCAGCACAGTGTGACTCACTGTCCCCACCCGTCCACCACACGCACACCGTCCCTGCACTTACAGAGACTTGCTCTCTGTTTGCAGGAATGACGGTGGTGCAGGGTGACGGTGAGGACAGTGACATGTGCACGGCACCGGCACCCACCGAGCACTCTTCCCCACACCACACTCACAGTGCATCTTTGTTGAGGGAGGGGTCACGGAGCAGTGCGGTGCCCCCGCCTGCTTCCCCCCTGTCTGCTCCAGGGAAATCCCTGGAGCAGGTTCACTGGGAGCGGGTGTGGGAGGAGGATTACAGGTCCCCTACCGTTTGCCACGGTAACCTTTTGCCATCAAAGAGTTCACTAGGAGCTAGGGGTGTAGCCCCTCTGGTGACGCCCCCGCCACCTGGCCCTCCTGACTTGTTGCTGTCTGATGCAGGCTCTGCCGTGTCAGTGTCCCCACCAGCCAGTGAGCACCGGGTGCACACTGGGGGCACTGACACGGCCACAAACTTTAACTCAATCAATCTCGGAGGTCGCCCTACAGAAGGGAGTCTCTCCCGCTCTTTCCTTCAGCAGTGTCCTCCTGTCCCCGCTCCGGTCCATGAGTCGCTTGACCTGGCTAGTGACACGCACATGTCTGACACACAGGCACCACCTCCACCACCACGGCGTGTCGGTAGAGGTGGTGTCTCTATCTTCCGGTGTGCATTCATGTCCTTCGCCCTGTTCACTTGCTTCCTGGCAAGTGCTTCGGCGGAGGCCCTCTCAGCCGCAGCACCTGTTCAGGGAGTGTGGTACGGATTGACATTGTGTCAACCGGGGGGGAGATGGGAGGTGGGCAAAGCAGTACTGCAGTCAGTCAGTACAGTCAATCAGTCCAGTCAGTCCAGTCAGTTTGGTCTGGTGATGGTGGTTTATCCGATGGTGGCTTACCTGATGGTGGCACTGGTGTCACTCTGATTGGTCTGCCACCCGGCAGTGTTCCTCTGGTGATGGTTCTGGGTATTCCTCTGGTTCCGACTGGCATTGGCAGTATGACTCTGGTCAGCACCGCCACTATGGTTCTCCTCGTGGCTCCGACGGTTCCCCACCAGACAGCTCAGCCCAGATCTGTCTCCTTCAGGCGCTTGAGAAGCGGCGCCAGAGGTACAGAGCAGTATCAGCTCTGCTCCTGACAGCCTTCCTTGGCATAGTCCTGACATGTCTCTACCAGAGTGTCTATGAGGAGTTCCTCGTCGAGGCTCACTTTGAGGCTGGTCACCACCTGTCACCGATCTCCGCTGTCTGCAGCCCTGTGACTCAGACTCCGCTCTACGGCGCCATGCAGTATGTAGGCGACACAGCTCTGGAGATGTGTACCTGGTTTGGACTATTCTGTGCACCCCCTTCAGTCATCTTCTCCCAGGACCCCATGATACATCTGTACTCTATCACCAGTTCTGACACTGATGGCATTGTCTGCGACTCCGGTATGCCATTGGTCTCGTTGATACTATACCATGTCTTTGCACAAGAGAAAGTATTCAAAGTTAATCTTAATTTTGTTTGTGCCCGGTAATTTATCAGCTGAGTGGGTATGTTCATTTGCAAAACACGTGCGTCTCCATTGCTATTGTCTTCGGAAGACAAGAATAGTGTTCTTGTGCTAATTACGCTCATCTATATTAATATAACAATTATCTTTTATGGAATCAACAGTATCCCGATCTAAAGGAATTGGTTCTTCAATGTTTCCAGTACAAAGGTCATCGTAAAATTCAGGACGTTTGATATAATCATCTACAAGCAATTCTACATGAGCTTCTTTAATATCGGGGTATTGAAATTTGGCTAAGCGTATCAATTCTTGACGGTCCATCTTATTAGCATATAAATTAAAAAAGGTGGCAGATTAGGTCATATTCTCGTTATCTTATATACAATCCATAATATGACCTAATGTGCCACCTTTTTTGATTCTTCAACAAACTCCCTATCTTGATCAGCACGACCCGTGACTTGACGTATCATCTCTGTGATTGGATCATAGATCGGCACTTCACTTAATGGTTTTTGTTCTATAGGACTCAATCCTAATTTTTCACGTATGTAATTCTTCTCGCCCAAGCTTTCTTTAACACCCATTACATTCATTAAATCTGTGAAGTTTACATTTGGAGTTTCTGATAATAAAATTGGTTCTAATAAACCTTGAGTAGTCCTAAAGATACGTTCGTCGTTGGTGTCAGTCGGTGTGTAATATCCAAGGTACCCTCCCACAGCCGAACCCGGCATGGCGTTGGCAAAGCCGTAACGAGACCTTGCTGTACTGACTCGCGTAGACTCCGGTGCATCTGAGTACATTTGTTCCACGCTATGCAATTTTGTCAAATTGTTTTCCGTACCTACCTTTGGATTGACATGTACGATATCATAATTGCTCTTGGGATGTGGCTTCAATCGTGCCGGCAAGGATATCAGATCACCTTCAGTTGAGTATAATACTTGCTTTTCGGTCGGAGTGTTAATCGGTTCTTGCAAAGGATTTATTGCTGGGTTGAAATGATGCCCTTCTACGTTGTTAACTTCCGATATGTAATTGCTTTGACCACCGCCGTTAGAGTGTCCGGTGACCGATAGCTTATAGCCACCGTATTTCATTTTGACATCGTCAAATCGTTGTTGTGCTTCTTGATATCTTGATGTACTACGTTGTTGTTTCATCAATGTCAAAAGATTTACATACCAATCTTCTACGTTTTGTCCACGTGAGATGTCCTGGGCAAGAGTGTTCAGACTTCCAAATTCTGCATCAGAGCCTCGATATGCAATAATGACGTCTTGACTTTTAGGATTGACCAACGTTGTAGAATTTCTGCCCGACAAACTTTGATCTACGTGATAACCCGGAAGTCCTCTCATGATACCCTTTAAACGTGCTTTATCACCATAACTATATGCATACGAAACATCTGATGCCCGTGCATACCTCGTTTGTGTAGGATTGTCCCTAGACGTGATATTAGCACCAAAGACTTTGTTTAAAGCGGTACTCGGAAATTTCACTGCGTCTTGACTGAGAGCATTTAGCAATTTTGAGGTGTCTCTTTGTGTATACTTGTCAACGTCGTCAGGTTTCATAATTGGTCTACTCTTGACTGTGACCATAGATTTGAAAGGTGCATTGCTGTTGCCAAAGGCACTACGACTTGATGGTTGTGTATCAGCAATTTCACTACTAAACAATGATGAAGTGCTCGACGAACGACAGTAAGCATTGGATTGATAGCTTTGATTACAAGGAATATTCATTACTATTAAGGAGTTTTTGATTTGGGTGTTAAATCGTCTCCCATTATGTAACTTATTCCTTTTTGTAAAGGACTCATTGGAGCCGGTGGTGGCACTTGACTTCGAGTTGTCATCCTTGAGGATGCTTGTGCACCAAATATTCTCGGCGACGCCATTTGAGGTAAACTCAATGATTCTTGAACTGCGAGTTTCATATTTCTATTCTTTCCAGTAATCCTTGAGGGTCCAGCTTCAGGAGTGTCTGGTAATAGTTGTTTGGATGCTTCTGCGAGAATGGCGTCTCGTTCTTGAGCGGCTTCCTGAATATGCTGCAACGCTTGATTATTGATATCGTCTTGTGTCATTGTCAGCATTGGATTTAACATTGTCATCATAGGATTAGGCCTGGTTGTATCAATACCACTGCTATAGTCCTGAATGTCTCTCACTAATGGCTCCGTTCTTATGATTGAATCTCTCAAACTATTGTAGAATACCGCACTGTTTTGACTCGGCATCGTTATTACGTAGTTGCTTTTAGCGAGTTTACCATATCCTCGGAACAGAGTGTCGGAACTTGAGCCATTGGCAAGTCCCATCATTTTCATACAATTACGTCGTCCGACCTCATCGGTCAATATTGTTCTCATTATATATTAACGGTTTCTTTTTTTCAACAGTTTAATTTCAGGGTCAGGTATATCAACGAACTCATCCTCTTCCGATTTGTCATAGAATATCAACTGATACTTACGTTTACTTTTCCTTGATCGATTGAGCTTAAGATATCCTTTCAAAGTCTTTTGATAATTTGACGATTTCTTATCGCTAATGAACACATTAACTTCATAATCATCATAGTTCCTGGGTGTCTTGGAAGCGGTATTGCCTTCTATACCCTCTTTCTTCAACGCACGCTCAGATTTTGCGGCCTGCTTGTTTTCACTACCAGTCTTGGTCCCACGAGTTTCTTTGGATGGTTTGGAAACAGGTCCTTGAACCTCTTTCAGTTCTCTTGGTTTGTATTGTCGGCTTAAGGTATCACCATCACCGTCCTCTACCACGAAAGACAGCCCCTTTCTACTTCGGACTTTATACACCTGCGTAGACCATGTTTGACTCTCTTTATCAAATGTCTTCTTAGTCACACGTAATCTCACTCGATCGCCTGGTTTAATGTCTAACTTTTGTAAGAGTTTGGCAGTTTGATTGCGTTTCAACAAGACACTTCTAATAACACGATTCTTATTCATGTCATCGGGTGGAGTGTCGTTGATATTACCTTGATTTACCGTTTCATTATAGTTCTCGACGATTGAGTCCAAATAGTCGA
The DNA here is from genome assembly GCA_001247695.2 of Cymbomonas tetramitiformis. Lineage (NCBI taxonomy): Eukaryota > Viridiplantae > Chlorophyta > Pyramimonadophyceae > Pyramimonadales > Pyramimonadaceae > Cymbomonas > Cymbomonas tetramitiformis. The sequence goes on from LGRX02030105.1 coordinate 33,069, forward strand.
CCCAATTGTTTCTACCTGTGCTCGCCTCGTTGATATTAAATCTTCGTTTCAAAGTTTTGTTAAATCTTTCAATTTTACCTTGCCGAGTGTGGTCCTCTTTTTGAGATGTGTAATGTTTGATACCCTTCTCTTTCAACAATGCTTGCACGGGTTTGTTCGTGAACTCGCTCCCTAAATCGGTACTTAGTGTATCCATTTTGGTTTCCTTTATCAATCGTCTCATGGCAGGAACGATACCCTCGACATCCTCCGATCGTTTATTGTTCTTGTCTCTGACGGTTTTAGATTTCAAAGCAATTGCATACGCTTTGTTAGTATTAACGTTAACCGCCGTCAGAATCACGGCATATCCTTTGTTCACCGACTTGTCTTTGGGTATGAAGGCCAGATCGGCTTGCATAGAGACCTTATCGACTGGTCCGTACGTTGGATAATAATCCTTACGAGATATTCTTTTAGGCTGTGATAAAACTTGTGATGTCTCAGTCTTGGAAATAGCAGCCTTGACCTGAGACTCCGTAACCTTGTAGCCTCGTGCCTTAAGTTTTTTGGTGAATGCACTGGCACCGCTCATACCCACCTTGGGATCCAAATATAGCTCTTGTAGTTTACTCTCTGATATTGGTTTACTTGTCATACTATATAATAGTGTTACATATAGTATACAATGACTTATCAAATCAAAGCTTACACAAAAAGTCAAGCACGGAAACTCGGTGTGAAGATCAGCCCATCAAATAATCAAAGCAAAAAGATTGATGTTTTCAAGGATGGTAAATTGATCGCTCAGGTCGGACAGCGAGGTGCTTCTGATTACCCTACATACATGGCCACTAAGGGTAAAGAGTATGCCGATGAAAGACGTCGGCTGTACAAAATCAGACACAAGAAAGACCGCAATGTCGTCGGTAGCAATGGATACTATGCAGATCGATTATTATGGTGACCTATAAATAAAAAAAGGTGGCACATTAGGTCATATTATGGATTATATATAAGATAACGAAAATATGACCTAATCTGCCACCTTTTCAGATTCATCTGGTGTCATCTGGTGGCATCCGCTGCTTGTTCACACTGTGATATCAAGAAAGCAACGATTGACACAAATGAAATAAAGGAACATTCTTTCAATGTTCCCGGTGTTTCCGGTCTCATCAGCAACAAGAGGAACAATCAAAGATTATTCCCGGAAAGAATGTCGCCCGTGTTGCCGATGAATGCATGTCAAATTTCTGGAAATACGAAAAAGATGGGTAAATAGGTCATATTATAGACTATATATAAGATAATGAGAATATGACCTAATGTGCCACCTTTTGATTTTGCCGCGTGATTTATCCTAGGTTGTGGTATACGTAATACGCGTATAATCTCGGACCCCTGAAACACGTATAATACGCGTATAATACGCGACGTGTGCTTTCAACGTTGTTTTACGTGTCAACACGTAAAATGGCCATTTTACGTGAAATCCGTGAATCCGACGATCGGCGGATGGCGTCAGACGAATCACGGACTCACGGCCTGGCGTCGTGGCGTGGGGCCTGTGGAAATAGAGTAATAGTTGAGGTATAAGTACCCCCGCCCGTGGCCCGTCTCAGCGCTCCCACCAACACTCAAAACATGACCTCATCTGGCGGCCCCGAAGTCGACATTCTGAATCCGAGAAACAATAGTGACGATGAAGATGATCGAGGGAATGCTCCTGAGCGCACCTTGAACCTGAAGACGGACTTCCTGTGGACTTTCGTTAGGGTTCTGAAGCCAAGACCCGACAAGAATGGCAATCCGCAATTCTACCATGCTGGGAAGCGCGGTGCTATTACAAAGGACAAGGTGGTGTGCTTATTCTGTGACAAACGTTTCAACGCGTCAGTGGACCGGATTTGTGGCCATGTTAGTGGGGCTAAGGGTTGCGGCATTGAAAAGTGCAAAGGAGTCACGCAGAAGAGATGCGGCAAAATCAAACTATGAATAAGCTGAAAATCAGCTTATGCATAAGCTGAAAATTAACCTACGAATAAACTGAAAATCACTCCAATGAGCACACGATTTTCCCTATGAGTCTATACGTAATACGCGTATAATCTCGGACCCCTGAAACACGTATAATACGCGTATAATACGCTTGGGGGGGTAGCGTATACCACAACATAGGATTTATCGGCCGTTTTGCATCATCTCCTTTTTCTCTTTCCTTATTTTAATGGCGACCCATGTTGTTTTTGGGGGAGTTCATGATAGATTATTCAAGTGTCATACTTCGCTTTTCATCGTTGAAACATAAGATAGGCAACCCTAAAACGTGTATTTTACCAACGGACGTGTGCCCGATACGGTGAAAGTGTACATGATTTATTTTTCATTTTTTACACACCGTTTGCATTTATTTTAGCATTATTTTGCTAATTTCAGACGATGCCTCCCTCTGATTCGTTCGGGCGATTTAGTTTTGCTATTTTAATTCCGCGTGCTGGATAAAATTGTAAATCGCCAGATTTGTGTAGATATCTTGTGGTTTAAAATAAGTCTGGTATAATATATAATTTTGGGGGAAATGATAATGAAATAAATATTTCGCGTTTGACGTTGTTTACACTATGTATTAATAATGAAATATAAGTTTATAGTAATTCTGTATATATAAATGTATATAGTAATTTTATGTATTAAGAGTGGGCAATGGTATAAATGTTTATATTTATATGAAATCGGCGTACCTCAAAATTATATCTTTCTGCGATATAGATAAAATTTCGCAATTTGTCTCAAAATAAAATTTTGATATTTCTGCAAATATATATTTAATTTTTTGGTGGGAGTATTTTTTTAATATACGGTTATATCTAGCAAGATATTTCATATGAATAATCATCGTATGAAATTATAAATACATAAATATATATTCAGAACTTGATATAAATATATATTTTTTAAAAAATAACGCCATGACTTTCTCTTTATACAAAATGCTAATTTGAATCAAAATTGTTCATTTATATATTTCAAATTTATACAAATTTAATTATCAAAATTTTAGCGAGATTTGAATTTATACGATTTATTATTATTTCGTGTAAGCATAAATATCAACACCATTGCAAATATATATAATTAGAACTTGATATGAATATATTCAAAATATAACGTCCTGAAATTCTCTTTATACAAATTTATTTAAATTTCAAATTTCAATTTTATACAATTTCTAATTTCTAATTTTTAGCGAGTTTTAAATTTATATTTGGGGACCATGGCACATATCGTGACACATACGACACGTGCCATGACACATATCGCGACACAAATCGTGACACATATCGTGACACATACGACACGTGTCATGACACCAGTGCTGACCCATGTGCTGACCCATGTGCTGACACCTACCATGACACCTACCATGACACCTACGACGACACCTGTGACCTTCCGGTGCTCTTCCGGTGCTCTTCTGGGGTCGATGAACGTCCATCTGTCATGGTACGTGTCATGGTAGGTGTCATCGCAGGTGTCGTGCAGATCATGGTACGTGTCATGGTACGTGTGATGGTACGTGTCATGATATGTGTCAGAACAGGTGTCGATTTAATATCGCACGTGCCACGGTGTGAGTCATGGTGTGTGTCACGATATATGTCATCGCCGTATGACTGAAATCGCAGACGATTTCGGGAAAATGCTGCGAACAGTGTATAAAATATTTTGGAAAAAATAGAATTAATTCAGCATCAGTTTGGGCGATTTCCGACCCCATTTAGGGGGTCAGTTCAGGCGATTTTCGCACGGTTTTTTACACTATTTAAGGGAGGGGTCAGTTTAGGCGATATACGACTTTCGGCGATTTTTTCGCGGGGGTATCATGATAAACCCTAAACCCTAAACCCTGAAACCCTAACTATCATGAAAAAGGTGGCATTTTAGGTCATATTCTCGTTATCTTATATATAATCCATAATATGACCTAATTAGCCACCTTTTTGGCGAACTACTTAAAGAACGCACGCGGGTACAATATCATGAAAAAGGTGGCACATTAGGTCACATTTCCATTATCTTATATATAGTCCGTAATATGACCTAATTAGCCACCTTTTTGGCGAACTACTTAAAGAACGCACAAAGTACTTAAAGAACGCAATTGACTTAAAGATTAAAATCTAAGTATATACCAATAGAATGGCCTTGACCGATGCTCAAAAACGTGCCAAAAAGAAGTATAGGGAGACTCATGTTGAACAAACGCGAGCTTTGAATAGAAAACATCAAAAGACTTGGTATGATCTCCACAAGGATGAGCACAATATCAAAATGAAAGAATACATGAGGAAAAAAAGGTCTCAAAAATCTGAAAATGAACCATTATAAACAAGCTTAAAGATTAAAATATATGGTATATATAAGTATACATGTCTCAAAATATCAACAATAAAAACATCCAATTTTATTTTTGCCAAAACATTAAATCACTTAAAGATAAGAGTGTTTATAAGAGTATAATGGATTATCAAGACATCGACACTTCAAAGTTTTTTCTAAGGCCATTTCTCAAAATGCAATGGGTAAACAATTTGACCGATGGTGGTGCTCAAGCTTATGTAAATTCAACTTTGAAAGAAGATGAAATTCTCATTAAGTCGCTTACCAAAAAGATGGGACAAATGTGGTCCAAAATTCACAAAAACAATATGGCAAAAATATTGACCAAACAATATGGTATCTACGAAGTAATCCAACCCGGTGTCAAACGAAAAATCTTTTTTGATATTGATGGAAAATCTGAAATCGATTTAGAAACACTCAAAGAAATAATATTGACCAAATTTCCAAATGCCAACTTTCAAATTAGTGGGAATACATCGCCAAAAAATGGCGAACCATATTGGTCTTATCACATTACTCTTTCTAATTATTACTTTAAGAATCTTAATGCTATGGCTCCCTTGAAAACATGGGTAAAAAGTATAAAAATGACTTTGGTATGGATGATATATATACCACAAATCGTCCCTTCAAATGTGTTAATCAAAGCAAGCCTCATGAATTGCGAACTCAAGATATCATTGAAGGAAGTCAATCGGTCACCAAGCATTGTGTATTGATGGATTTCGATGAAGACTCAATTGATGCCGCTACTTTAGATTGGAAATTTGAGGATGTAGAACTTGATGAAAAGACTCATCAAAAAATTGACTTAAGTTCCATCACACCATGTGACTATGTGCCCCCATCCAATTTTAATTGGAATACGACAAGTTACAAACAAATATTAGGCATGATACCCAACAAACCAAGAGGTGACCCTAGTAGCTTTCAACACGATGTAACTTGGCTGATTATGTTATGGTCATACCATAGCAACATTAATTTGAAGGACTTTTTAAAATGGGCCGCTCAAAAAGACGACAATAAAGAAAGGCTTAAAAAGTATGAGGTATTTTGGCATAGGGCGAAAGACAAATTTTCTCCGGGCGACAACTTTATCAAGAACCTCTTGCTCAGATTTTATCCCAACCTACGATTTGATGATTGTAAGCAAAGTAAAAAGTTTCTTAAGGGTTGCGACGTCCCAATCGACATTTTTATGAGTGATAGATGGGTGAAGCCGATTGAAATACATAATGCATTTGGACATGCATCCATGGTGTTCTTGACGGCATTCATGAGCGGGAACAAGACCGGTTCTACTATTGATTATCTTCACAAGTATGAAAAGGGTAGTAGCATTATATGATTCAGCCCAAGGATATCTTATGCACAAAATGTAGCGACAAGATTGCAATCGTTGCGGTTCAAAAATTATAAGAGCTTTGATCGGGACAAACAAGAATTAATTCCGGCAGCACATAGAATTATAATGTCTATGGAATCACAATGGAAAACAGAAAATTGTTTAAGCTTGTTTGCCGGTTTATGCGAAGATGAAATTGAAACTCGTAATAGTCATGACATTGTTATCTTGGATGAGATTGAGACTTACAAAAGTATTTTCATGAACCACACGACACATGGGGAGCACTTACCCGCCAATTGGGATTGCTTTATGCACATTGTAAAATCTGCAAAGAAAATCATCTTTACGGATGCTTTTCCCCATCAAGACACCATTACATGGTTCAAGAAGGTTAGAAATGTAGATCGCTAGATAGATTTACACTTGGCCACAACCTACCACCCGCTCCACAACAATTGATCAATTACGAAAACAAAAAATTTTGGGAAGCATCGTTGATTGATGCTTTGAACAATGGGGAAAACATATATTTGTTTTATCCTTTCAAAACCGATTTCAAAAAAGGCAAGAGTGTTTGGTGCTATGGCATGGACACATTCAAAGATATGATTATAGCAAACACCGATCTCACTCAAGATGACATAATTTGTTATCATGGGATGAGCGATGATGAAACGAAATCAACCTTATCTAATGTTGACGAGGTGTGGGCCTCTAAACGACTTGTGATTTCCAATGTTGCTATTACGGCGGGAGTCAATTTTGATACCGGACCAAACAATCCACCGCACTTTCATAAACGATATGCATTTTTGGACCCTGCCATGGTGTCATACCGGGACTTCTTTCAAAATCTGTTTAGGGTGAGACAATATCATACAAATGAGCTTCACCTATACAAATCAAGTGCAACCATGAAGCAAATCAGGTTTAGACTAAAAGGGTTTTGTCTTCCATATAATGCACCTGAATGTGAGTTGTATCAAAAATTGGCAAACCAACAAGAGTGTGAGTATTGGGCAAGAGACGAACGAGTATATCATTGGTATCTCCGGAAATGTGGCTTATTAATAGCGAACTTTCTCAAATTAGTAGGGAAATGGTGTGGGCCAAATTGAATGAAAATGAGACGGCTCCTTACTTTGAGTATAGTAATATTGAAGATAAAGAAATTTTAGAGATTTACGAAGATCTGAATCCAAAAGTTTGGAGCAATGAAGCGACCATGGAAGATAAACTATGCATTGCCAAATATAATTTCAAAAATCTATTCTTAGAGTCTATACCTCAACATTACCTCCGAGATTTGTGGAATCGAAAACTTGTAAACTTTGTTCACAGATTTATACAATTCTTAAACGATCCAAACCACATCTTGTGGACTCTATTTGAGCAAAACGGTGCCAAAGAAACATTGATGCTGCCCAACAACCCGACTTGGGATGTAGACATTAACACATTGAA